>PVHT020001751.1:935822-1064241 GCA_004024745.2 Catagonus wagneri
ATAAAATTCACTTAATTTCTAAATTATAACATGTTGGACTAGCCAAGAAATCTAGACATTTTTTTCCTCCTTCCATATAATCTATGAGATGGGAAGAAAGTCATTTGAGCTTTTTATTTTCCTGCCTTTTTAAACTAGGGGGTATAAAATATCAAACTTTGATTTCTACAGCAGGAAAGCATCTGAATAGCCAGGGCCAGCACTGAGCTGAATTTCTTTAACCATCTCCCTTGTCTAGGATCAAGAAGTTAGAGGGCCTGGGAGCTGTCATTTCAATATCAAAATGGAGGAAAGATAGAATGAAATAAAAGATTTAGCATTGATTCTGAAATACTTAACACTGACTTACTGAATTCCAATGAAGTCTTGTCTTATCATGAAATGAGAAACAGTCTCTCTCTATCCTAAATGTCACTTTTGGAGACTCTTGGACCTCATGCTCATTTTGCTATGTAAATAGAATTAATTTTATCTTGAGAGAGCAGTGGAGTGGCAGTTAAGGGACTTCTATTTCCTATTCTGCCACTAACTGCTGCTATGAACTTGCACAAGGTGCTTCAAATTCTTTGGAGCTCTGTTTCTTCAATTATAAAAGAAGAGGTTGGTCTAGAAAGCAGTAATTTTCAAACTGTGTCTCTGAAACCCTAGGGCTGTGAGAAATCAGCAAATCTAGATGGGAGAGGGAAGACTAGCAGGTGGAACTCAGGACAAAGACCAGCACTTTCCCCCTCATTTGCATATAGATCTTAGCAAAATTTAATTTGAGGAAAGGGAAATGACTTAAAAAGTTTGAAGCCATTGAATTAAAAAATAATGATTGCTAAGATTTCTTATAGTTTGCTAATTTTGGTTTGCAACCAATTTGTCCCACAACTAGTCCAGTGAATATTGAGCTGGCAAGAATTGTCATGTATGTAATTTCTTTTAAATAGACATTAATAAAAAACAAACAAGCAAACAAAACCTAAATCCTTACAGAAAGGAGGCCAAGAAAAGACAAAATGGAAGGTGAAATCTTAGTAAAGTTTTAACCGGAACTTACATGTGATGTCAAGACAACCAGCTTTTTTTTTTGTTGTTGTTGTTATTGGTTTTAGGCCACACCTGTCGCATATGGAAATCCCATGGCCAGGAATCAAATCCCAGCCGAAGCTGGGACCTACATCACAGCTGGCAAAGCAGGATATAGAGACAACACTGGATCCTTATCCCACTGTGCCACAGCGGTAACTCCAAGACAGCTACTTAAAATGGTATCCACATCTCTAGGCCAGGTCTGTTCTTTCCCTGGGTCACCTTGACTGCACACCTCCGGAGGGCACTACTTCATTGTCTTTTAACTGAATGATACCCCTAAAGTAGAGCAGTGGACCGCCTCCATGCCTATTCCAAGTGTGGGTTCTTCACCATTTGTCCAGTAATTGTTTCTCTTTGAAGGTCTATTTCAGAGATCCTAAGGTGTTCACATCCTGTTATCTCTTTTTATCAAGAATTAATTGCTTTGTTCTTTTAGGTCATTTTGTTTCTAACATTTCTGTGATACTTATAGCACTGTATTATAGTTAATTGTACTTGGGTGGCCATCTTCCTTGTTAGGTCTTGGACTTTTTGAAGGTAGGGGCTGGATATTAGCTATGTTTCAATTTTTCAATCCAGAACTAGTCCTGGGATTTGAAATACTCAAAAGGAATGTTCTCTGAAAAAAAAATGATGACTAGTAAATTTACAACAAATTATCCATATAATTACACTAATTATAGTTTATTTTCTTTCAAGACCTTGACAAAAATTGATAGTGGTCCTCTTTTTTGCCATATCTAGTCCACCATTCAATTCAGTGCACCAAATATTGTTCTGATTGTGTAGTAGTCTACACTTGCAGGGGGCGTGTCATGCATGAACATCATCTGGAGGCAGGGAAGTTAATAAGGCCTGTAACCTTCACAATTAAAATGTGAGACAGTACATAATTAGGCTGTGATATGAGCGTGACCACAGTGCTTTGAAAACTAAGGATTTGGGATTAATTGAAGGATTGCCCACGGAGTCAGCACTTTGGTTTAGGGGAGCAGGACTTCAGGCAAAAATTCAGTATGGGACAAGGACAAGGTAGAGCATTGCAGGTGAAGGGGATTTCACGGTAAATGAAAAAGATTACACTAGATACAGAAATTGTATAGAGTTTGCAGTAGTTGGGGATAAGCCTGGAAAATTAGGTAGAAGACCTACTTAATACCACACTAACAAGTTTGAATTATTTCCATGGAAAACTGGAACTCATCAAAAGAGAAGCAGAAGAACTCTGGTTTACAAAGCTTAGTCTGGTAGTACCATGTAATATGATTTGAATGGCAAACTTTGAGGACACAGAAAACAGTCCAAGCGAAAGAGAGCTCAAGGATTTAGGTTGTAAGGTGGTGGCAGGAAAAAACAAAAAGGAGGGAATGAATGTGGTGGTGAGATTAAACTAAAGGATAGGAAATTTCGAAATGTTTCTGAAGTATATTGAATAGGTGATATGGACAAAGATTATTACACAACACTGTAATCTACTAATATCAAATTCAATACCTTTGATGCCTCCAAAATTATTTAAAATATTAATGAAATTAATCATTAATAATACTCATGTTTATTTTTTACTGAGGTGGTAATGTTATTCCTCAATCTGTTGTCACAGTTGTCATACTTGCCATGAGGTAATCAATCCATCAAGGGTCTTAGCCTAACAACCGATGCCTTAAATGCCTCATTTTCCTATTTTAGGGTTCATGCTTGGAATACTTCTTAATAACTTTAAACAGAATTCAAAAACATCCATGCTGATAACAGATGTGAACTTAGGTTGCTCTAACTTTAGTACAAAACTATTCTTCTAGTGCTGTGTTTAAACTAAAAATAAGCTATCCCTTATCGGTAAATTTTGACTTTAAATCTCTTAAATGCTAAATGAATGTCCCATCTTAAATTGTAAAAAGGTACCTCCAGGGTCAGTGGTATTGATACAAGATTCAAAGATGGGATGTGCCCGTGTGCCCAGGGGGGAGGTTCTGGAAAAAAGAAAAGAAGCAGGTCTATACTGGGAGTTACTATGCTGCTGAGTTACTGGATTCTGTTGTGGATTGGTGGTGTATGGGTCTGGATTGCACTTTGGAATGCATGAGAACAGGAGCTGGAAGATGAGAAGGCAGGATGCTGCAGGGATCTTCTGTCCCCATTCTATCATTCTCCAGTCCCTCCTCATGGAGGACCCCTGGACGTACTCTCTATACTCCTTTAGGACTTGCTCATCTTCAGATGTCGAGTCCTGGCTGGTGCGGTGGCTAAGTAATTGGAGGAATATTTTCCTGAATAACTTATTCAAAAGTTTAATCATCAGTCATATAGACCCTATCCTATATTTGAGTGAGGGATCTTAAGAACTTCACAGGTTAAAAAAAATTTTTTTAAGCCTCCAGAAAAGGATATATAACACATTTCCCTGGGAATCCTTTGTGGAATACAAAGTTTCTTTTGCCATATGACTTGGTAGTGTAATTTATGTGCAAAGCACTATAAAAGATTTTAGTGATATACACAGAGAGAAGCATTCATATACTCTACAAAATTTTGATTTTTTTTTTTTTTTGGTACTTGAGTGCTAATAACACAGACCGTCTTGGTTGAATAAACATTTTTAACTGATCAAAATTGCTTATGTGCATCAATTTTCTCAAAAGTTTTATTTTTCTAAACAAACAGTCAATCCTCAAACCCCTTATGAAGCACTTATATTATTCCAAAAAAGAGAAAAGCAAGGGGATGTTTAACACAAAATTCAGGATGATGTTATCTACGGAGGAGAGGGAAGAATATACACGTCTACCTTATTTACTTGTGTATTTTAGAAGTGTGCTGTGAGTCTTACTTTGATTTCGTTTAATACTTACTGAAATTACTAACAGGAGAGAATCATAAAACAGTACAAATAATATAAATAAAATCATAATTTTAAAAATATTTGGGGTGTGGAATTAAGCAACTGACTATTTCTCAAAGTGTCCTGAGTTTTCCATTCCAATCTATTAAATAGGGTATTATGTATTATAGGGAAAAGAGAAGTGTAAAAACAGAAAAAAGATATAAGTGTGATGCTAAGGAATTCCTACTCTTCCAGAGACTTCTTACCTAAATAGGACTGTTGGCGCGAACACAGGAAAAGATTTCTGACAACTGGCTCTAGGGTGTGCGTTTTGCATATGGTTCTTTCCCGAGTTCAAAACAAAGTGCAGTAATTCAGCCACATGGTGTCAACCAGTTCGTCCTCATTTTCGAGATGATTACCATGTTATCATTTCCTTGCAAAATACTAGATTAGTATTTATTTGTTGATCAATACTAGTATAAGACGGGCAATGATGGGGTCTATTTCCTCCGGAATTCACCTCAGACATCACCACGCGTTTGTTTCTATTTTTCCCTCTAAAACCATATTTGCTCTGAGTAGCTGGAAAGTGCTCTAGGCTTTATTATGAAGTGGGATACTGATTCAGGCTGAATTAAAAGTAAACTCTATGCCCTGGAAACATTCCTGACTTGGTCTCTTTAACCTGAACTGGAGTTGAATCAGTAGCCTAAAGGTGAAAGCTTCTAAATCCTTTTATTACCCTAAACCCTATAATCTCTTTGTTTTAACCAAGTATACACAAGAAAGGTAGCAGCACTTCCCAGTTAACAAGTCAAGAAATCTCTACCTCTGATAAGAATCAAGCTCTTGGGGTTTACTCTCTGCACAAAATATTTAAAACCTAAAGAGACCATTTTGGATGTTGTTTATTTTGATGACCAGATAGATTCCTTTGTTTTGTAAAAGCCACATGCCCATTTTGCCTTCTTAGGAAATTTTTGTTTCTAGCACCCTATCATTATTTGCTACGAAACTTCATATCTTTTGTTTGAAGCCTCTAAAAATAAAAGTAGTTGTTTAACTAATTTTCTCTTGAGCTTAATTTGGCAATTATCAAATCATGTTTGTCAATACAAAGGCTGAATCAGATGTGACCCAGACATCAACATTTTAAAAAGCTTCTGTAGCCTTTTCTATTATTTCACATTCTAGTAGCTACAAGCAAAATCTTGATTGGATCAATAAGAAACAAAAATGTACTCTCCTCTGTCATTTCAAAGTCATCTATTAAAACAACTCAAATATAAAATTCAACTGTGTTGGAATACAAATAGAACAGCATAATGAGGCTTATGTTTAGAAGTGCAATGAGCACTTTGGGAAGTATTTTAGGAAGAATTAAACTAATTCTAACTATTAATACTCTTCCATCATTTGATTTTCCTTCTTGTACATGTGGATGCCATAACAAATGCTATTTAAAGTTTGTATTTCTTTCTTTTCTTCCTCTTTCTTACTGTCTTTCTTTCTCTTTCTCATTCTAGTACTGATATGTCTTGCTATATAGTGAAACACTTTAGAGAATCAGATTTTTTTCTCAGACATATGAAACTGATGTGAATGTCAAAATGATATAGAGGATCCAGGAAGAAATAACTCTTGAAATCATAATAGGTTAAGTGAACTCATATTTAATTAGGTTCTTGGTAAGTATGCAGTGCATTATTAATGACTACTTATTTATTCAGGAATCATGTTTGTTTTTGGCAAATTAATTTTATGCTGTGATGTGGAATAATACTTAGCTTTCTGTAACTGTTGAAAGGCACTAGCTATATTATATCATATGTTATGCTTAATGGCCATTGCTAAGTCTACACAGAAATACGTTAGACAATTAATAGCATACACTTTGCTTTTACTATTCCTTAAGTTTCCTAACACTAGAAAATACCAATGAAAGCTTAGAAATCATTACATATGACTGGAACTCAAAGTTATTGTTTGCCATGATTGTAAGGCATACTGTACATCTTATATATCTTGATATCCTATGTACAGAAAGTGACATCTACTGGAGAAAGCAGAACTGAATATTTACTTTCCAAACTATTTCCTTGCCAAACTTCCAGACAAGATGCAGTATCCTCAAGATTATCCCATACTTCTAAAACAAAGACAGATTTTATTTAGCTCAGTACAGTGGAAAGCCTGGCTTCTTTCGGTTATCATTTTTTTCAAAGATGCCCTTTGAGAAAAAATGTTTATGAGGGCCACACAAATTATCTCTAAGAAACGTTCCTGGAGACTTCTAGAGAACACAATTCTAGCACATTCCCCTAAGGATGAAATTGAAGTTCTAAATAACCATAAGCTATCGAGTGGTGGATTGAAACAAAACTCCATTGTGAAAAATAGTCTGAAAACATGTTTGGAAAATGTATAACTTCTTTAAGTGGTCTGGTGGTAGTAGTTGCAAAAACAAAGTATGAGGTTAGAATATATAATGTCTCTCCCATGAAAAGGCATCCCCATGCTACGTTGAAGCCTAACCATTTTTATTTATTCATGTTAAAAAATACGTGTCTAACACCATGATCTAATCAAACTTCTCTTCTTAGAGCAAGAGGGGATTCTACACAGGTGTTTGTTTGCTTCTTCTTCTTCTTCTTTTTTTTCTGTTAATCTTGGTGCAAACCATGAAATGACCTGAAGCCCTGAAAGACAAAAATGGCATCAGCTTCTACCTTGTGACAATAACTCTCAATCTTTAGGTAATCAATCTTTCTTAAGGGGCATAAAAGCCTTTCTGATCTTAATGGAAGCTGTGTAACAGCCATTTTCAAGATTGAAAAAGTGAGGCACAGCTATATTTGGTGAGTTCCCCAATATCATGAGAATTTGGCAGTGACTAAGTCCTGTGTCTTTGGTTCTAGCTTATCGTCTCTGTGATTTCTCAAGGCCACTTCCATATTTAGATTCTGTCATGTAATCCTCTGTTTTTGGTCAGATTTGCTACTTCTAAGTGTTATTATCGTTAAAAAAGTTTTTTTTTTTTCATTTTGTTTTGTAACAATGCTCTTGCACTCCCTCTGCTGGCCTTGCTAATTAACAGAGCCAGTGCCCAAGTGGTCCTGATGTGTATGTGATACCTAGTGGAAGACTGGTGAGAACACATGCAGTTTTGTTTTGGGACCCAGTAAGACAATCATGTTGGTTGGCCTTCAAAGGAAACAGTGAGGCCAAAAGAAAATTTGTTGGGCAATGGTGAAAACCAAAAGCGCGATTATTTTTATGCTTTTAAGAAAGAATTTGTTGAAATGGACCAATTCACAAATCTTAAAAATGTAACTGTCTTTACAAAACAATACAACCAGTTCCCCATATGCTCTTAAAATGCGTATGGATTTAGTAAAAGTCATGTTTTACTACAAGGTGTATCCAATTTGAATCTCTGTGTTTACACACTGGAGGGTTAAATGAAAGGTTGCCTGGCTTTATTGATAGAACTCTGGACCCTGATTAGATATGTAGCTGCCCAATGGATCAGCTTCCCACTTCCTAGAGTTCCATTATAGAGTTACAGAGAGAATGACAGCACTTGGCAAACCCCAGGCCTAATCACAGCCTAGAGAAGTGACTTTTGGAAGGTACATTACGGAGCAATTAGGACCCATTTAATAAATTACCCCTTACGGAACACTTTGAACCCTAGTGGTCTGAAGAGGTTAATGCACCTCCCACAACTAAATGTTACTCACTTTCCAGGGGTAAGTTCAGGGCCACAGTTAATCCGAACCTTCTTCTCATCTATGGCCTCTTACTCTTGAGCCACTTCTGTAGTCTGGCATCAGTAAGCCCACACAGTTGCATTTTGCCCCTGCATTTCACACGCTTCATTTTCTTGCCGCTGAATCCATTGGGCGGCATGTTCACGAGGCCAAATGACTTTGTGCTGCTGAACATTAACTTCCCTTGGGCTTTCATGCTTCTTATTTGGAGTCTTTCTGTTTTTCTTATTTATAGAGTCTCAACTTCTGGGTTTAGTTTAAATGTTACGTCTGATGTAATATACTGTCCTCCAAAATTGTTGAATAGCAACCACATTTTAAATGAATCCAATACAGAAAATTAGGTTTTAGGATATTATTAAATTTGGGAAAAAACCCACAGTAGATATGTATTTAGACACTGGAATCTTAACCACGCTTAGATGCTAAAAAACATTTAAAATACAAAGGTAAGGTAAACAAAGCTTTGTTTGATGCTAGAATATAACTAGACCCATTAGGTTTTTCTTTCTTTCTTCTTTTTTTTTTTAACTGGTCACACCCAAGGCATATGGAAGCTCCCGGGCCAGGGATTGAATATGAGCCACAGCTGTGACCTACACGGCCGCAGCAATGCCTGATCCTTTAACCTACTCTACTACAGCGGCCAGGGACAGAACCCATGCTTCTGCAGCCTCAAGTGAGCTTTGCAGTCAGATGCTTAACTCACTGCACCACAGTGTTAACTCCCCAGACTTGTGAGGTTTCAATTTTAGTTTTTTAAAATAAATTCAACCTGAGTTTTGGGCATGAAAATGCTGATGCAACACTAAGTACTTATATTTAAAAAGGTAGCCAAGGGATGGCATTGGACTAGATAGAAATATAAAATTGTTACTGTATGCTTATAATGGCTGACACTGCTATAACATGTCATTGGTCTGCTGAATGAGATTCCTGTAAATTATGATCAAAATCATCATGATTCCTCTCATAGTTATGGAATGTTTATTCTACCCGAAGCTCTGTTGAGATGAATAGGACTTCAAGAAGCTTATGATTGGATTGTAGATCTCCCATGTAGGCATGTGCAAAAAGAACTGTTAATGACAAGATTACAATGCATACCAAGTTTGGGGGCACATGGAAGTTTCTAAGGGAATTCAGGGAAGGAAGAGGAGTCTCCATTCAAGAAGGCCTGATGGAAAAATTTTCTCAAGCTCTTTGTTAAGGTTTTGATAGGAATGCTATCATAAGAAATGGGTAGAATAGATTTTAGAATAATAGACTGTGTGTTTTGGTTCATCTTCAAAATGAGACTGATCTTTGAAACGAATAGATTTTCATCAAAGCTGGCTTTATAAGAGGGGTATAATGTAAGCACCACTGTTTTAAAACCATTGGTATGAGAAGGTGGGTTTTTTTTTTTTTTTTGTCTTTTTGCCTTTCTCTACAGCCGCACCTGTGGCATATGGAGGTTCCCAGGCTAGGGGTCTAACAGGAGCTGTAGCTGCCGGCCTTCGCCACAGCCATAGCAACGCGGGATCCGAGCCGCGTCTGCAACCTACACCACAGCTCACGGCAATGCCGGATCCTTAACCCACTGAGCAAGGCTAGGGATCGAACCCGCAACCTCATGGTTCTTAGTCAGATTCGTTAACCACTGAGCCATGAAGGGAACTCCAGGTGGGTGTGTTTTTAATGATTGAGCCCATTCATTGTAAGTCTATACTCAAGGAAGGCATTCACATGGTCGTATGCTTTTGGAAATTTTGCCAAATTCAACCATTTCAGCATGATCAGTTATGCCTGCTCTGTTTGCATTCTGACTTCCCCTCAGTCACACTCTCCTTCATGTCAGGTAGGGTTGGATCAACATGTTGGAGGATCTGGCGAAAGGGGAAGTTCCATTGGCTACACACTTGGTTTGGGTTTAGGGGTTATTTATGTGTCACACAGTTGTTTTTATGTATAGTTTTATGTGTAGGAACCTAATCCCTCCCCCCGCCCCACCCCAGACACCGAGTAGGAATGGCTATCCTGGGTTCTCGTACTGTTCACTCCACCAACTCACCTGGCGGTTCTGACTAAAGATATAGAGTCAGAGTTCAAACTGTAATATTAACTTATTTCTGGGTACCTGAAGGATGTAAGCCATGGAAGAAAAAGAGAAAAACTTTAAATGTAAAGAGCCAGAACTAGTTTGTAGGATATCCTTGCAGTCTTCAGATATGTAAAATTATAAGTGCAGAATTCAATTCTCATTGAAATCTAGTCAAAAGAAATATACTACTCAACTAAGCAGATTCTTCAATTACAAGATAAGGTACATTACTTTTCTTCTTTGATGTGAATCATGCAAAATTGCACTTAAGAATTCATGTGTTTTTACAGACTCACAGACATAGAGAACTGACTTGTAGTTGTCAAGGGGGAGCAGGAAGGGAGTGGGATGGACTGGGAGTTTGGGGTTAGTAGATGCAAACTACTACATTCAGAATGGATAAACAGTGAGGTCCTACTGTACAGCACAGGGAACTATATCCAATCTCTTGGGATAGATCATGACTGAAGATAATATAAGAAAAGGAATATATATATATATATACATATAAATATATATATGTATATATGACTGTGTCACTTTGATGTACAGCAGAAATTGGCACAACACTGTAAATCAACTAAACTTTAATAAAAAATATATACATATGTATATAGAGAATTCCTGTGTTTTTAGGCACAAGCTTGTAATAGGACTCTGAACAATGAGTATGACCATGTGGTATCACCTGCTTTTGTATCCTAATGCAGAAGATTTTGTTTTAGTTCATCTGACATGCCTTGTCTTGATGGAGTGTAGTGGTTTCAGATGATACAACAAGTCAAAATTGTCACTGACAGAACAACATAGACTGAAACTTTTCAAAACTGTTAGTAATAAAAAGCAATTTCTGATAACCAAGCTATATATGAAAGAATGAATTTTCTTTCTTTTCTGTCTATTATAAAATTGTCATATAGAGAAGAATACAGCCAAAAAGCAGTATTTTAGAGAAGATGTTAGACAGTTAATGAATAGAACCATTATATTATTTTTTTGGGTTTTGTGATGCTTGTGGAACTTGTCAGCCTCTAGTCTTTGCAATTCGTCATGGTTTCTTTCTCATCCTACAGAAAGATTCACTTTTGGATCTAAGTTAGCTTTGGCGATTTGTTCCTGCATATAGCTTCCCAAATTGTATATGCATAAGGTATTGTAAGATGGGAACTCGTCCTTGAATTGTATTATTATACAGAGGCATTATTGTGGGTTCTGGGGAAGCATATATGAAATATTTAAAGATCACAAAACTTTAAAGTATATGTAAAGAGAAAGCCTATCCAGTATGTTACTTATTCTTGCAACTTCCCTTTGCAAAACAGTGGATCAGACAGTGAGCTCACCATTTTGCAACTAGAAGAAGTAGACATACAAGACTTTGTACTGAACTGGATCAATGAAAATTGTCCAAGAGTCCAGTTTCAGTGCAATGAACTGAAGTCATTCAAAACAGCTCTGCTTTACCATAGTTAACTCTCTTTAAATTAAATTTTATTGGAGTATAGCTGATTTATAACGTCGTGATATTTCAGGTGTACAGCAACATGAATCAGTTATACATGTACATTTATCCATTCCTTTTCAGATTCTTTTCCCATAGAGATCACCACAGAGTATTGAGTAGATTTCCCTGTGCTACGAGTAGATCCTTCTTATTCATCCATTTCATATATAGTAGCATGTATATAACATACTTAACTTTTTAAAGTTGTTTGTTGCCAAGGAAAATTCTGAGATGTATTTCGATAAATTTTGTTCACTGACATCAGGAAAGGCTGGCATTGGAGAGGACTAGGGACAGTTATAAATTTAATATCAGTAGCTTGTTTTTCATAAAAATTTCAAGTTATAATATTCCAACCCCAGTATCTTGGAAAGGTTTTGAACACCAGATAAAAATAGTAATTTTTTACATAATCATGTTATGTAGAAATGTAAATACTTGAATTTTTTCAAAATGAATCTTTTTTTGTGTCAAGAATGATAACTTTAAACAAGGGTAGCTTGGAAATTATCACATTGTTCCATGAGCGCTCACTCTATGATTAAAGCTCTGCCCTGCAGTGCTGTTTCCCCTTCTCTCTGTGTGCATCAGAATTGTTCACTGCAACCCTGGCTCAGAGGTGTGGCTCTTCACCACTCTGGGGTGTTTTACGTGTAGTTGTGCACGTTGTACTTAATAGCTGTTTATTTAATGCACAGAAAGGATTCTTTTAAAAAAACCCATTGGTATACATGGTCATATTTACTGTATAAATAATCCTTAAGAATATGCTAAATTAATTTACAAGTTTACTGCCAGTTTTAGCTCCTGATCAATTTTCACTTTTGTGTCTCTTCCCCCAAGTAGAAACCAAGGCCATGCAGGCATAGTAACCAGTAAATGGTTCTATGTACCATGAATAAGAAAATGGATTTGTTAGCATATTTCGTGGCATGCTGCTAAACTTTCACTGCAATTTCTTGTCAAAATTGTCAAATAATCAGATCAAACTTTCTTCATTTTGATTTGACTGCCTAACAATTATAAGCATCTTTTTGTGAACTGTGTGTATTGGAATATTAACAAAACAAAACAAAGCAATACCAATTGCTTTCAAGTTTACAATCTTGTATTTGCCATTTATTTGTGATTGATGCTACCAGAGCTGAAACCAGACTCCTCTCCCTTGGAACCAGTTTATTGCTCTTTGTTTTCTGTTTTGAAGTGGAGGAATTTAAGTGCAATGGGTTTGTTTGGACTTTTGAAAGAGCTGATCTTATCAAACTTGGTGATCATTTGTTTCTGAACTCCAGGCATCAAATAAATGTGGAGTTATTGATCAGATAATATGAAGTCATGGATGGGGACACCCAGGTAGTAATTTATTTTGCCAAGCTGGTGAGCATAAAACAACAATACTTTGTAACTAAAATTTATAGTTTATTTAAAAGTGGTAGAATTCTGAAGACTTGGTTTTACTTTAAAACATTTCTTCAATGATTTGTCCATTGTTAATGCTCGTAAAATATTAACCATTACAGTTGATCTTTTTTCTACTTTACTATTCTTTAAGGATAATTTTGTTTGCTATGACTCAGATAGGAATGACTTTCCCATGAGCAAGTTATTATAGATTTATCTAAATTAAATCTTACTCCATTTAAATTTTTCTGCCTAAGATCTTCCATTGTACTTGCAGTTCTTTCTATTTTGGTGCTCACAGCTATTTACTTTTTCCATCAGGGAATTAATTTGGACATTTAATTTAGCACTGGTCCCAACCTTACTCCTACAGAACCCTACTGTCCCCAATTTAATGATGCATTACTAATAGTTGCTTATTATTTATAGTCCATCAGTCAAACTGAGAATAATCCTGTGACAGAATCTTACCAGTGTCTCTATTCATTTTTATTTGTTTCCAACAGAAATCCTGGAAACTTGAAGTGGCTTATAGCAATCTTTATTAAATAGTCTTCACGGTGTGTTTTGGAAAGAAAATGGCTTATTTGTGCCATTTTTATTTGCTTAATGTAAAATTATGCCACTTGGAATGAAGTCCTAAAGATAAGTCCTATCTAGAGCAAAGAAGAGGGGAGGATTAGATGATACTATTTTGGAGACCCTGGTGCCGTCTTTACTACTTTAGGGGTATCATTTAAACTTTCTTGCCTTAGTCATCTCCAGACTACCTTCCCTTCCATCCAAGTTGTAGAAACTGGAGATAAAATGGTAACACAACTATATGACATTGTGAGAATAACATGGAATAATAAATACAAATAAGTTTGTTCAATCAAAACCACTTACACGCAATTCTTTTACAAGAAGATGACTTTGACAATACATTCTTTGAAGGAGGTACATTTTAGGGAACACTTGATAGTATTTTGTCTGCTTCTTGCAATATTAATGGCATATAAGTACATGGAATATGTGGTATGTGCATCTTTCACTTGTAAAATAAGAGTATCCTAAAGGACTATTTTATTATAAAATTTACTGCTTTCAACATTATGCTTTAAGCTTCAGAGTGTTCCAAGAAGTGTTAGAGGGAGTAATTGGAGGAAAGAGAGTCTCTTCCAGAAAGAAATCTCAGGCATCTATTTATGCTCTGTAGGAACTTGCTCCCTCAGTGACCCTCTGGTCCTTAAGTGCCTTTAATCTTCCTCCTCTGTCTCAATTCCCATGATCTTGCAACAAACAAAGACTTTTTTTTTTCTATATTGAAAAAGCGTTGGCTTGACTCTTATTTGCAATATTTAAAATGTTAAACATCTAATTGGAAACCACTGTTATTCATTCTTTTCCTCAATCTTTTATCTAGTTTCTAGTTTTCACCTTTCATAAGAAATAGCTCTCCTACAAATCCCCTAGAGCCTTTGTGGATGGAGTGTGGGGAGTAATATGATGAAGCTGAGCTTTTGGAAGGCCACCAGGAATGATATGCTCTTTAAGATTGGGCTAACAGTACTGAAAGTTGCTGCATCAATGATTCTGGGTGGAGCAGAGGTGGTCTTTTTGGAAGACAGCTGATTGAAAAGAACCCAGATGCCACAAAATTCCCAGAGCCTGGAATTCCTCAAAGCACATTCAGTTTATAGTGTCATGCATTCATATCCTGAAAACTGTTAAGACTCTGAATTGAGGTATACATTTCTTGATTCAATAGCCAAAAATTTTACAAAGATCTGATAGCAACGGAAGCAGCAATAAATGAATTATTTTCCCTTTAAGTTCTAAGATCTTCCAGGAGTGGGAGGTTTATGACTCCAAGAGAAAGATGGAGGAAATTACAGTGACCCCTAGGCTACGTGAATTTACACTGCCACTGTCTTCCTGGTCTTAGTGTAATAGAGGTCATTCCGTATCCCCCACTTGGTAAATTACTCAACAACGTGAAAAAACAATTCACTATACAACCTTTGCAACAAAAAAGCAGTTTCTCTTGAGATGCCTGAGAAAATGAGAAAGGGGCTGAGAAAATGCAAATCCTTATTAAAATAAATGAAGGAAATAAATTTCCAATTACTATGGGTACTTATAGAACATGAAGCTCAGAAAAGGGTAATGAAGATGGTTTAAAAAAACTAGAATTTTTACATACTGTGAAAGTGGCCAGAAAAGAGAAATAAAAAGTTGCGTGATGGAAATCTCCAGCTCTTTGAAGGCAATAGTGAAATCTGCCAACTAATAGGAGAATAGGAGGTCACACTGTGAAATTAATAACCAGTAAATTTAGAACAAATAAAACAGAAGTGCTTTTGCACAGCATTTAAGCAGCCTGTGGCACTGACAACAGCAGGGGGTCAGGGAGTTATATGCTGCCGAACCAGAATTAAAGAAATGCAGAGTAACACTGTTCTTCTTAACATCGTCTTGAGTTAGTTGGACGATGATGCAGGTGACTTCATCCTTTGCTTTGGAATTTAATTATGATTGCACTTTGTGAAAAGCTAATACAGATGTAAGACAAACAGCAAGAGTGAAATTAGATAAGGGTCCATCTCTGTGAGCCTCCAAACATCTTGAATGTAAGCAAAGGATTAGATGACACCAGCAACTACTGAGTTTCAAAATTTTGCAGACATGTGGGGAGTTCAAATAGTGAGAGTTTTTCATTTAAACTTCCCGCCTTCAGGTAAAACAACATGCAGTAATTCTTGGGAGATTCGAATTCCTTTCAGTTTACCAAATCTACTTGAAGAAGGCAATTATTATTATTATTATTATTATTATTTTTACCATCCTCTTCCTCCCAAATCCAAAATTTAGTAAACTATTGTCCTTTCCTGATCTGTTAACCCCATCTGGGACCCCATAAACAATATCTTTTGGAAAAAATTGAGTTGGATGATGATGCTGTTATTGGCCCATGGTCCATTGTTTTTCATGGCACAGGAGAGGCAGCATCTCAGATGGACAAAAGACGTCCCACCTAAGATCATTTGTACATCAAGCACTACAGCAGCCAAGCCCTAGTCCCAGTTCTAAAAATGAATACTTTTATAATAGTCTTAAACGTGACTTTCAGTTTTATTGCTAACCATGACCAATGCCTGGCCATTGATTATCATCAATCTTTTCATGCATAGAAGGAGCTGTGGGTGCCCCTCCTTACTTCTCCACCTCTAGTATATTATTGTCAAGTTGAGTTAATGTTCAACCAGGAATTATTTGGTGTGATGGGGAGGTAAAAAGATAGGGACATTTAATTTTTCATTAATCTCTTCCTTGCCATAATTAGCAAAGGTGTAAATATTAACACCTCTGATCTAGACATGAGTTGAAACTATCATTCATAAACTTGTTGCCAAGGAGGCCACATTCTTCAAAAACAATGACACCTGATCATTGCACCCAGCATCTTAATTTGTTCATATTTTGGCTGCTAAGCATTCTGCTTTCCTGCTCCTGTAATATAAACAATTGAGCTCCATTAGTTTTATTTTTCATTAACTTTAGAATTGTTAGGTTGGAACTGAACGTTATATTTTGGGGTTATTCTTTCTTTCTCTTTTTTCCTTTTTAAATAGTATGCCTTTTTTTCTCCTAAATAAATAATTTTTTTTATTTCAGTATTTTCATTGTAATCATGGTTATAATTGACAGCTTTATAATACCAGGGGGCACAGTTGAGGTCTCTTTCCCTTTTCAAACACTCTTCTCAATCCACAGCAAGGGCTGTTTTTCTTTGTTTCTTTGCTGTCTGAGAAGAGGCAAAAGATCAGAGAGTGTTCCTGGCGGTGGTAGAATATTACATTCCATTGTAACTAGTAGTTTACATAGACTGTGCAACTAAACAGTCTGTGAAAACAATTGAAAATGACTTTTCCTTTTCCTGTGCAAATCCAACGTTTTCATAAATCTGGAGGAAACCCAATGGTTTGAAAACCTGAAATATTTGTATCTACTTTTTAATTGTTGATGTGATGATGTCAAACCACCATGCTGGGTATTTTTAGTACCTATCCCCATGACTGATGGTGTGTGTAGAAATCAGAAGTCAGGGTATCACTCCTGGCAGAACCGGAGTGAATTAGAAATTCTGTTTTTCGAGACATTTTAAAACATTCACTTTTTAACCTCCTTTTAAAGCTACTTCTTGCTGTATTTTGCAAGGGTGGGGATTTAATGCATGATGCCTACACGTGTGTACATAATATTCTCTACCTTTTTTCTTTAATATTCTTTGGTTTTTAATTATTAAAGATAAGTATTTGAATTATAAATATTCTAGTTATACAGGAATAGGCAAAGCAGGCATATACCCTCAGGCAAAATTCTTCCATTATCCATAATCCTTCTGCCTCCTGCCTCCATTTCTCTGCTTCCTATCTTTATGTCGCCTCAAAAAAACACACAGAGGCATTCTTTTCAACCAACCTTCTCCTCCTCGCTTAAACCATAGAAATCCCTTCTCAATATGTATAGAGGCCTCTTCCTTGAAGTGGGATGTCACACTTGTCCTAAATATAATAAAGTGCTATCTTCAAGGCATTTCTGCATCCAAAACACTCCCCAGAAACCTGCCGAGCCCTCCCATCTCACCAGCCTGAATGTCACAAATCATCGCCCAGAAACTGCTTTATAGTGAATCATTAACATTGTCAGGAATGACTTGGCAGAGAAAAAAAAAAAAGAAAAGCTTTCCATTAGAGAACTGAGGGAGAATATACAAATGACAGCATTGTCATTCCACTCCTATTGTTTTATGGTGCTCAGAACTGATTAGTAAGAGTTTATTACAGAGGAATATGACTATGTATTTCACACAGGGCCTGTGTTGAGCTAGGGATTTTCATATCTTTTCCCTTACCTTTTTAGAGCTTCATCGTTTATTCTAAAGGCTTTGTTTTTAAAATTCTCCTTGCAGTGCTGAGTGAAGTTTTATAGGTGAATAGAGGTGTTTAAAAAAAAGTGTCTATAGATGTACGTAAAATAGCTGATCTGATTATTTGTAAGTGAAAAGCCATTTTTTGGGGGGCCACTTGTCTAGGATCTTAGTCTTCCTGATTCTTTTGCCCAGCATGACTAATGAAAAAGGACAGGATGCTTTACCAAGGATGGATAAGAATGAGTCTGGCTGAGTGTTCCCTGAGCTGAGAACTCTTCATTTTTTCCTTTTCTTTTTTTTATCTTTTTGCTATTTAGAGCCCCACCTGCAGCATATGGAAGTTCTCAGGTTTGGGGTCAAACTGGAGCTGCAGCTGCCAGCCTACGCTACAGCCACAGCAATGCCGGATCCTTAACGCACTGAGCAAAGCTGGGGATTGAATCCCCATCCTCACGGTTACTAGTCAGATTTGTTACCATTGAGCCACAACAGGAACTCTTGAGCTGAGAACTCTTATCTGAGCTTACATTCTCCAAGGTCAGCACACTTCATCAAGAATTGGTTGCCTAATATTCCTTTTGCCTACTTTGCTTTGTGTTGGCGTGTATAGTGGATATGGTAGTGTACAACCAGATTCCCACTGCAGTGGAGGTACCCATTCCTCAGGTTTCTTGCCATTGGCTTACTGTTGAGTGCTCCCCTCAGAACTGCCCATGGCTAAACGAAGCTATCTTTCCCAGGATAACAACCCTTCCCCAGGTCCAACCTGAATCCATGACTAAACCATCCCTCAACTGGAGATCTTTCTGAGGGGCCATCCCAAGTTCAGAACTCCTCATAGGACTGGCTGAGGTCTCTGTTGTGACTGCATTGCAATTCAACATTTCTCTCTGACAAGTCCTGATTCTTTCATTTCACTATACATATCATATCCAAGAGCAGTTCCCAGAAAACTGCTTGTACATACATCTCAAGCTCAGAGTCTGTTTTTTAAGAAACGCAACCTAAGACAGTTGATACTAGGGATGGTCCGAGGAGGTACACTCTAAAATGAGATTTTGGAATTGAATGATCTACTCACTGCCTGGTAATTAGGACACCATTGCTGGTGGCAGGTAGGGTATAAAGAGTCTTCAGATACAGCAGTGCTACATGTGTTAAAACTTTCACTGATCTTGAATTGTGATGGGATACCAGCAGAAGGGAAATGTGTTACAAAGTGTAATATCACAGGTGCTTGAGAGTTTAGAGGTTAATAGTAATTAAAAGATAATAGAATTAGATCGATGTTGCTGCAAGCTATCCATGCACTGGAGAAGACAGGAAAGGCTGAGACTAACTAATCACTGAATTAAGGTAAAGTATAAAAGCCAGAAGACCCTGTTGGCAGCATATAAGGAGATTGCTTTCTTTAGCTAGAAAGTAAACAACAACAACAACAACCAAAAACCAACCCCCCGTGAGGATCTGAATTAGGACTTAATAATGAAAGTAGATTATCCCCAAATAATGTTGCAATTTTAACTCCAGTTCTCTGACAAGGTTTGGGCCAGGAGTGGGATGCTGGGTCCATAAGCGTCAACATTTTTTTTTGTCTTTTTGCCTTATCTAGGGCCGCACCCATGGCATATGGAGGTTCCCAGGCTAGGGGTCTAACAGGAGCTGTGGCTGCCGGCCTTCGCCACAGCCACAGCAACGCGGGATCCGAGCCGCGTCTGCAACCTACACCACAGCTCACAGCAACGCCGGATCCTTAACCCACTGAGCAAGGCCAAAGCCGCAACCTCATGGTTCCTAGTCGGATTCGTCAACCACTGAGCCATGACGGGAACTCCAGCTTCAACATCTTGAATCTCCAGATATCCATGACCCTCTCGAACCTGTAGAAGTGGCCCACTCCTCACTGTTAAAAGCCAATGCTTCTCCCTGACTTGAAGAAATGCAGAGGCCCCTGACCAGTAAGATAACACATGCCCTTTCTCTCAAAATATATTTCCAACTCCCCTTCCGGTTACCAAAACTATAACAAAGATTAAGTCATAGCATATTCCAGCTGGGGAAGTGTTGCACTTACAAGAGCTGGCCACTGTGTACCCATGTGGCCCAGGAGCGTGTGTCTGTAAAATGGACCCTGAAGGTGCTGAATTAAGGAGGAAGAACATAAAGTTGGAAAGGAGGGCAATTGTTGATATGGGAATGCTATTCTGTGACGATTTGGTAATACTCTGTTAAAGACTCTAAGAGAAGGAGCTAATATGCTACTTTTGAGTTTAAAGAAAGTGACAGCCCACATTAAGTAAAGTAGAAAGTGTCATGGGTGACGGCAGAATAAGGGATCAAAAGACACAGAGAAGTGGGAATCCTATAGATGATGTACGTAAGGCCCAGACCCACCACCTGAGTGTGTTCTATGGGAGGACCCAGATGAAACTCTGTTTACCAAAATAAGGAATGAGTAATAAAAGAATCATTGAAATTCTTAGTGTCTGCCCATTGTAGGGCTCATGGTAGGAGATGCTATTATAGAAATAGTGTCCTTGAAATTATAGGGATGGTAAGATACGGAAAAAATAGAGATCATTTTAGCAGCAGCAGCAAGGTAGGTGCAATTTTCATAACGAGTGACAAGGCTGGACTGGCAGCCATGGAGACCTCACCTGCAGAGAGCTAAGGAGATGGTTAATAGAACCTTTATCGCTAAGGACAAGATAGACAGGTAGCTGACAAGGGCACTGCTCAATTTATAAAAGCAAAAGGATTCAGGGATGGATGATCATAATGCTAGGAACAACTCCCCCAATAATAAGCCATGATCCCTTAGACCCAAAGCATTGTTTATGACACACTTAGCAGGAGGGTATCTAGGGCTAGGAAATAAATTCAAAATGGGTCAATTTGGGTCCATGAAGAAACTCAAGGGTCATTTTTGCAGTTCTAAAATATGAACTTGGAACAGACATTTCTTGGTATTTAGTAGAAACCACATTCAAGTTCCCTAGTGGCCTCGCAGTTGTCACTGCTATGGCATTGGTTTCATCCCCGGCCCGGGAACTTCCACGTGGTGCAGGCACAGCAAAAAAAATTACAATACAAAATTACAAAATTTTGGAGTTCCCTGGTGGTTAAGGATCTGGCATTGTTATTGCTATGGCTTTCGTTACTGCTGTGGCATGGGTTTGATTTCTGGCCACAGAACTTCTGCATGCTTCAGGTGCTGCCAGAGGAAAAAAGAAAAAGAAACCACATGTGTTCCTTGGCTTGTGGGGTTAGATCCACCATAGCAGAGGAAGCCAAGTGGAATTCTCTAAAACTGCGTTTTCTCCAAGACAGTAAAGTAAGTAAAATACTACACTCTAGGGTGAATGGCAAGAATTAGTACCACCACTGAAGACCTAAAGGACAATAGTAGTCCCCATGATACCCTTATTTAATTCAGCACTCTGGCCCTTAAAAATACCAGACTGATTCTGGAGGATGACACTGGACTACTGCATACTACTAGAGGTTGATTAGAAGATATATGGACTCATTGATGCTGGAAAAATGCTTGAATGTTTGGTCAAGACCCTAGAAGGAGCAATATTAGAGAGTGGGCTCAAGAAGTTTTGGGGAAGAAGCATTTATATGGACACATGAGTATCACAGAGTGTGAAGAACTTTATATAGGAGGTTGACACTCACCAGAGAGCATCACTCTGGAGAAGGTACCAAATAGATGGAATAATAAGCAAGTAAACATCAGTCAGCCTCTGTCATGGCCCAAGTGCTGCCACAAAGGAAATATGAACAAAATAGCCATGGTGGCAGAGATGGAAACTATGTGTGTGCCCAGCAGCATGGAACCTCACTCACCACAGCTGATATAGCGACTACTACTGCCAAATGGAAATGTGCAAGTAACAGACCAACAGGACCAGTTCTTGAGGAGACCAGTCAATTGTCAGCCAGTTAACTACAATGGATCCCTTCTACCCTTGGAAAGGCAATAATTCATCTTGATTAGAATGAATAATATTCCAGATTTGGATATGCCTTTTTTTTTTGTCCACAGGACCTGTATTTATTTTCTAAGCTGCATTTCCACTCACCACAAATTTAGTGGCTTAAAATAATGCTCATTTACCTAGAAATTATCATGCTAAGTGAAATAATTCAGACAGAGAAAGATAAATATCATATGAGATCACTGATATGTAGAATCTAACAAAAAATAGCACAAAAAATTTACAAAACAAAACAGACCAAAGATGTTGAAACTAAATTTGTGGTTACCAAAGGGGAAATGTGGGGCTGGAGGGATAAATTAGGGGGTTGGGACTGACATATATATATATATATATATATATATATACACACACACTATATATAAAATAGTTGGGTAACAAGGACCTGTGTATAGCACAGGGTAATCTATTCAATTCTGTGTGATAACCCATATGGGAAAAGGATCTGAAAAGGAATGAGTATATGTATATGTATATGTATATGTATATGTATAACTGATGCATTTTGCTGTACACTTGAAACCAACACAACTTTCTAAGTCAACTATACTCTAATAAAATTTATTTTTAAAAAATAACACATTTATTATCTTACAGTTTCTGTAGGTCAGAAGCCAGGGTATGGATTAACTGGGCTTTCTGCTTCAATATGCCACCAGGAAGCATGGCAAATGTTGACCAGGGTCCTGATTTCATCAGTGACTTGATGACATAAGGATTATTTACAGTCATTGCCACTAACTGAAGGCCTGCAGAGTATTTACTATTCTACCCACACACAACACTGTATCAGACTGCGCTTGCGGGCAGTGGATGCATAACCGTGGGTTCACTGGTCCTATCACCTACCAAACCACTCGGAACCTGGTGGCCCATAAAGCAATGAAACAGCCATTTGAAGAGATATCCAAGGCATCAACTGGAATGATATCCTGAGTGGATGCATCTCCATCCTCCATGATGCAGCAGATAACCTAAGTGACAACCATTTGATGTGCTATGTACCCAAAAAAGGAGAATTCATATGCCTGGGAACAAAGGTAGAAGTAGGAGTGGGGCTTTTTAAAATATCAGTCCCAGTGACCCTTGGCAATTTTTCCTCACAACTCTGCAAGTCTTGAGGTGCTGGTTCACACAAGGGAGCATTTTCACCAGGGGATACAGTATGTCATATTGAACTTTAAGGTGGTGCCACCTGGTCACCTCACAGCCCTTGTACCAGGAAAAGAGCAGGCGAGAAGAGGAAGGAATCATTACTGTGGTTAGGATAAGTGACTCTGGACATTAGGAGGAAGTAGGGCTGCTATTATATCATTCAAACAGGAAAAATATGTCTAGCACTCTTTTGGTGCTCTCCTACCCAATGTTGACGGAAAATGGACCCGTGTATTTGTCATATCCTGGGAAGGGTATACTGATCAGGCCCTCAAAGACGGGGACGTGCCAAAGGAAACTAAAACACTGCCTTGAAAAGATATCTCCACATGTTTGCAGTAGCTTTTTTTTTTTTTTTTAAACAATAGCCAAGACGTAGAAATAACCTAAGTGCCATCAACAGATAAATGGCTAAAGAAGTTGTGGCATATACAATCAAGGGAATATTATTCATTCATAAAAAAATGAGAAAAATCCTGCCATTTGCAACATGGAACTTGAGGGTGTTAGGCTAAGTGAAATAAGTCCAAGACAAATACTGTGCAATAGCACTTACATGTGGAGTCTAAAAGAAAAAAAAAAAACTCAGAAAAAGAGATCAGATCTGTGGCTACCAGAGAGGGGAGGGGAGGAAGAATTGGAGGAGGTGGTTGAAAGGTATAAACTTTCAGCAATAAGATAAATAAATATTAGAGATGTAATGTTCAACAGTATACTTGTAGTTAATGCTGCTATATGGTATATAGGAAAGTTGTTAAGAGAGTAAATCCTAAGAGTTCTCATCACAAGAAGACATTTTATTTCTTTTTTTAAAATTTCTTTTTAGTATTGTATCTAAGTGAGATGATGGATGTTAACTAAACTTATTGTGGTAATCACTTTCCAATACATTTAAGTCAAACTTTTAGGCTGCACACCTGAAACTCATACAGTGATATATTTTGCATGGAAACTGAAAAAAATAAAAATTACATCAGCATTCATAGGCTAATAAATATTTTCACAAACAACAATGATGAGAGGGAACAGATTCATAGCAAGAACTGCAATAAGTTTTACTTGCAATTTCCCACCCTGAACAGCAAAGACAGGGATTTCATCTGGGTCACTCTCTTCCTCCATCCTCACTGGTCAATCGGTGACCAGGAGGGATAGTAACAATGGGTGAGGAAAGTCTGGAAGGGGTAGCAGAGGAGGGAGATGATGAGGATTAATTCTGGCTATGAGACAAGCTGAGGCAGGAGGCTGTGGTTCTTCTCATTAAGCGTCCTCTTGTTTCTTTAGGAATAAAAAGATTAATGAATGAGAGTCCTAGAGGAGGAGCTGCTTCCAGATGTGGTGAAGTTATTATTGGAAGCAAGTGGACGTGAGTGCTTAAAGAGGCTGGCTATAGTGGACGCCAGACTGTGCTGCCAGACTCCCCCTCAGGACCCCAAGACACTCATTCCCCAACTGCCTGGGGTGTTGCCACATGATCACTGTCAGTTGAGTTCAATACAGGACTTGTGTTCTACCAAAGGTGACCACTCTGCCCAGGTAATACCCTCTTCCTGAGGGTCAGCTCCCACCCGCAGTCTGGTCAGTGTCGGGAGTACACAAGTCTACCTCTTTTGACTCAGTCTGGGACACCTAGAAGGCCCAGCCCAGATTCAGGGCACTAGTGGGATTGCTGAGCCTCTGTTGCGATCTAACCCACTCTTCCTTCCTTCCTTCCTTCCTTCCTCCCTCCCTCCTTCCCTTTCTTCCATCCTTCTTTCCTCCCCTCCCCCCTTTCTTTTCTGCATTTTAGGACCACACCTGTGGCATATGGAAGTTCCCAGGCTATGGGTGGAATCGGAGCTACAGCTGCCGGCCAGCACCGCAGCCACAGCAATGTGGGATCTGAGCCCCATCTGCAACCTACCCCACAGCTCACAGAAGCACCGGATCCTTAACACGTTGAGCAAGGCCAGGGATGGAACCTGCATCTTCATGGATACTAGTTGGATTCATAACCCTCTGAGACACAATGGGAACTCCTAATCCCACTTTCAAATTCCCCTCTGCTTCCTCCACTTCCTTACAAGTATTGTACTGGAGAGCAAGTCCCCATAAAACACCTGCCTGCAAATCTCTGTCTCAGGTCTGCTTCTGGGGAACCTGACCTCCAAAATCGTGAGACTCTTACCGTAAAAACCTTTGACAGAATGAGCTGGAATTGTTCACTAAAACAAACTGCCCAGCCATTGGCCTCTCTCCATTACTGGCTACTGTCCTGGTAGGACACATCCAGGGCATAAATTTCTCCAGGGGAAAACTGCCCTAAGTTACCTAAGACAGTTTAAAAACCATTTTAAGTCTTTGAATATTATTAAATGTTTTTCTTTCATTTTGTTTGAGTGAGACAACGTGTTACTGCTAAGAAATGTTGCATTCTCTCTGCATATTAAGTGTAAGTAAAGGAAGCTGGTTTGATCAATATGTTTTCTACAAACATGCATATTATGTATATGCTGTAAATTAAATTTACCACCTTCATAAAAGCCAATTGCACCACATCTTGCTTATCTGGCTGTCCATGAAGATAAAAATATATTGAACTACAAGTAGTTAAACACAATGCAAGAGTGCCATCCTGTGTAACACTCAGCTAGGCAAAGACAGACAGAATTAATCTAATTTGACACCACTGGCCCTACTTTACTAACATCTTGCTCTTGGCAGAATTCCCACTGAAGTTCATATATGCTTTGCTAGAGCAAGGACCATAGGATGGAGTTCACGGACTTCCTCCAGTGGAAATATGTGTGAGTCAGAATTTACTCCTTGGGTTTTCTTCACATCTGAGTAGAATATTTTCATATGAAAATCTAGATGTAGGCAGCTAGCTTGGAAGAAACCAAGTGGATAAAAACCATCACAAAACCATCATTCTCTGTTGGGAACCAACTGGGTTGCCTCTGCACGTTTGATGGATACAGTTCTCAAATGTGATGTACAGTATATCAAATTCTTTATATCTACAGAAGAGTATCACTCAGATTCTGTCAACCTAGAAGTGACTTTAGTCAGAGAATTGGCTCTGTAACATTCCGATTTATTAGGAGAGAACAAAACAAAGTGATTTATTCCTAACATTTCTAAAAATATTTGAATAGTCTCCATGGTTGGAACCAAAATATCCTTTGGTAACTATGAAAAGTAAGTATTCATCATTCTTATATCTTAGAGCAAAGCCAGATTTTTATTTGAACAGAAAGTCATTTACAGATTTTCATCTTTCACCTTTTTTAAGGTCTTATTTCTGTGTATATGTCCACTGTATAGATAAGTAGGAAAATACAATGCAGCCACCAAATGCATTTTATGATATTTGAATTATATTGAAAAATGCTTGTGTTATAATATTAACTGGAAAAAAGAGGACCCCAAATTTTATATATTATACATACAGTACATACTGTCATTTACCTGACCATTTCCCTACCGTGGAATATATATGTGCCTTCTAATTATTCATTAATTAAAATCATACTGGGATGAACATGATTGTGCCTAACATTCCCACAGATTTTGGATTGTGTTTGAAGAATGTAGTAAACAATTAGGTTAGAGGTGTGGACACTTTAGCGTTTTAGCATTTTGACAGATGTTGTTTTCAGCTGCATTCTTAGCAATGTATGAGAGTATTCATTTCATTTTATATGGTGGAACAGGAAGTTTGAAGGATAAAATATATTTGAATCTTGCTTTATTGTTTGCTATTTATCCAAATATTTTCTGAACTAAATAGCAAACTTATACTCAAGAGAATACATCTCAAAACTTTATCTTTTAAAAATCCTTCTTTTAAGAATTGAGATATAACAGGAGTTCTCGTCGTGGCTCAGTGGTTAACGAATCCGACTAGGAACCATGAGATTGTGGGTTTGATCCCTGGCATCACTCAGTGGGTTAAAGATCCAGCTTTTCTGTGAGCTGTGGTATAGGTCACAGACGCGGCCTGGATTCTGCGTTGCTATGGCTGTGGTGTAGACTGGCAGCTACAGCTCCAACTGGACCCCTAGCCTGGGAACCTTCACATGCCACGGGTGTGGCCCTAAAAAGACAAAAAAAAAAATTGAGATATAACATCGTGTAAGTTTAAGGTGAACAGTATGCTGATTTGATGCATTTACATATTATAATATGATTACCAACATAGTGTTAGCTAACACCTCTATCATGTCACACACATAATTTTCATTTCTCTTTTGTTCTGTGCTATGCATTAGGTCTCCAGGATTTATTCATTTACCTGTTTTGAGTTTGCATACTTAAATATCTCCTAAAATACCCACCCCCCTAGCTCCGGGTAACCACCATTCTATTCTCTGTTTTTATGCGTTTGGCTTTTTTAGATTCCACATATGATATCATATTGTATTTGTCTTTCTCTGTCTGACTTATCCACTGAGATTTAGGTCCTCAAAGTCCATTCATCTTATTGAGAATGGCAGGATTTCTTTCTTTCCCACAGCTGAATAATATTCCTTGTGTTTGTGTGCTTTTATCAGCAGTAGTCTGTCTCAATTTTATACCTTATACCACATACATTTTATACCAGTTTGAGAAGACATTGCTTTGAACTTCAAACTGTGAAATATAATCTTTTAAAATGAATAAAATGAAATTTTAAAGATGGGCTCTCAAGGAGTTCCTGTCGTGGCACAGCGGAAGCAAATCTGATAACCATGAGGTTGCGGGTTCGATCTCTGGCCTCGCTGGTTAAGGATCTGGCGCTGCTGTGAGCTGTGGTGTAGGTCACAGACAGGGCTCGGATCCGGCCTTGCTGTGGCTGTGGCTTAGACTGGCAGCTGTAGCTTCGATTAGACCCCGAGCCTGGGAACCTCCCTATGCCACGGGTGCAGCCCTAAAAAGACAGACAAAAAAAAAGAGCAAAAAAAGATGGGCTCTCAAAAAACAGTTTGCTTACAAAATTTTCAGTGATGTCTACCAGCTACTTCTCTTCACTCTAATCAATCAAAAAGTTCTTCATTTCAACAAAGTTAATATAAGGGAGTTGGGGAAAGAAGACAATAGGTGACAATGAAAGGTGTGCTTTTAAGTTGTTTTTTCCATTAATGGGAAGAAATAAAGGTGAGAAACCACAAGTTTATCCTTCAAGTCCATTATTTTCTTTTCTATGGAAAGGTTCATTTGTGCAGTATATTAGATTCCAGATATAAGTGATACCATATGGTATTTGTCTTTCTCTTTCTGACTTAACTTCACTTAGTATGAGAGTCTCTAGTTCCATCCATGTTGCTGCAAATGGCATTACTTTGTTCTTTTTATGGCTGAGTAGTATTCCATTGTATGTGTATACCACATCTTCTTAATCCATTCATCTGTTGATGGACATTTAGGTTGTTTCCAGGTCTTGGCTATTGTGAATAGCGCAGCAATGAACGTGAGGGTGCATGTGTCTTTTTCAAGGAAAGTTTTGTCCAGATATATGCCCAAGACTGGGATTGCTGGATCATACGGTAATTCTATGTATAGTTTTCTTTTTTCCGTTTTTTCTTTTTTTTCTTTTTTTTTTTTTTGCTTTTTAGGACCGCACTTGTGGCATATGAAGGTTCCCAGGCTAGGGGCTGATTCGGAGCTGTAGCCACCGGCCTTCGCCACAGCCACAGCAATGCCAGATCCAAGCTGCATCTGCAATCTATACCACAGCTCACGGCAACACCAGATAGTTAACCCACTGAGCGATGCCAGGGATCGAACCCACAACCTCATGGTTCCTAGTTGGATTTGTTAACCACTGAGCCACGACGGGAACTCTGTATGTATAGTTTTCTAAGGTACCTCCACACTGTTTTCCATAGTGGTTGTACCAATTTACATTCCCACCAACAGTCCATGAGTGTTCCCTTTTCTCTACACCCTCTCCAACATTTGTTATTTGTGGACTGCCAAGCTTTTGCACAGCAAAGGAAACCATAAAAAACCCAAAAACACAACTTACAGAATGGGAGAAAATAGTTTCAAACGATGTAACTGACAAGAGCTTAACTTCTAAAATAAACAAACAACTTACACAACTCAACAGCAAAGAAGCAAACAACCCAACTGAAAAATGGTCAAAAGACCTGAAAAGACATTTCTCCAAAGAAGATATACAGATGGTCAAACAAGCACATGAAAAAATGCTCAACATCACTGATTATGAGATAAATGCAAATCAAAACTACCATGAGGTACCACCTCACACCAGTCAGAATGGCCATCATAAATTAGCTTTAGAACAAACAAACATGAAGGCCAAAGAGCATCGCTGAGGGAAAACAAAATCACGGCATCCATTATGGATTCTCACTAATGAACATTGGTCATACCTCTAAGATTGATATTGATTTTTCACACTAGATGATTTTTTTACAGTGCTATGTGATGGAATGGAGGCTTTATTCAGAGGTATATGGATTACTGCTCTCCACAGTCTGAAAGCCATGATACTGGAAATGCTCATTAGCATCTAAAACTTCAATTTTTCACCTGTTAGTCAAAGTAGTCAAAGTCTGGAATTCTCCAATAACCCTAGTTTCCTTAGAATCATGTTCCAAGGAAGTCGAGTTGCAGGCACTGCAGAATTACTACACTCCTTAAGGAAAGGGAATTTCTTTGACTTGTTTACCCTTACTGTTAGTCTAATTAAAATCCAAAAATTTTAGATCCAGAGTAGAGCTATAGTTGATCTCTGCCTCCCCTCCATCTTTCCCTCTCTCTCTCTCTCTCCTCCAGGTTTGGAGAAGGGGGCTGTCATCCCACAGGCCCTCAATAGGATGGATCATAATTAATCAGCCCAGAGGATGGAGAGCATTTCTTTCAGAGGATCAAAACAGATTAACAGCAGCCACACAGGTTGGGTGTGTGTCCTGTTTCCATGGAACCTCCTTCTATGGAATGGCCATGCGGACAAAACCCCTCAGCCTAATTCCCACAGCTCGCTAGAGAATATTGATGGTTAGCCAGTGTTTCAAGAGCATGGAAAAAAATATATATATATTTACACACTCATATATATATAAAACCATTCATTCAAACTTTTCAAAGTATACTTCTAATAACCAGACACACACTCATATCTCAAATATCATTTTGGTACCTATATTTCAGCTGCTGTATTTAATCAAGTTGCACCAACCACCTCTGTATCTATGGCCTGCAGATTTCAACCACTTTATGGAATGGTCTGATACCAAAAAAATAACTGTGGAAACAGAGTAAGATCTGCTTAGATGGCCCTAGGTTTCCAGGAAGGGAAGTGTTTGGGGATTGAACTTGAGACCTGGCTAGTGCAAATTCTTTATCCTGCATCATTCTGATTTGATCAGAAGAGCTCTCTAGAAAAGGTGGGGTTACATAGACAAAGCAAAGAGAGAAATCCATGTATGATTGTGATCAGATGCCTTGGTTTCCTACGTAGACAAAGCCTGTGCATATTCCTAAGCTGTTGAGGTTAGAAACTGTGCCATAGGTTTTGCTTAACTTCTATAAAATACTTTGCACATAAAATGCTTATAAAATACTTTTAAATTTCTTTAATCTCAATAATGAAAATCTGTTTTAAAACATACTTTTGGAAAAGTATTTTTTTTTCTTCCTGGAATGCCTTTTTTTTTTTTTTAAGATTCAACCACTAATTCATAGGGATTTCCAAGCAGGTTCAGGTGCCTTGCACAGTATTAGGCTACCAGTTCTCTCATTTGGGAATATAGTCAGAAAGACTTGCTTTGCTCAAAAATAGCCTAATGCCTAAACACTTTCCTTGACCCCTAAGGCATTCCAAGTATTCTGCTTAAAGTATCTGGAAAACTTGAATAAATGTTTGTAGAGCATTTTGAGGAGCATCCTGGGAGAATGGGAAGATAACTGGATTTGGGATTCACACTAACTGTGTGATTTGGGACAAATCACTTGCCTCTCTGAGCCTCAGTTTTTTTTTTTTTTCTCAACTATAACATGCAGGTAACAGTAGCTGTTCTACCTACTTCACAGAGTATTGCAAAGACTAAATTGAACTATACAGGTGAAAGAATTTTAAAAAGTGATATGCATGTATAAGTATTTTATATGTTTGTCAATAAAAAGGAAATAGTTTACAATTAAAGGATAAAGTTAAACTTCAAACTGTAATTATTATGACTGCCTATCCCAACCCCTTTGAATAGTGAGATACAGTAACTTCAACTCTTACTCTCTTTAGCACAAAAATTCACTGAAAACTAAAGGTATGGAGAGCACTTTTTAAAGAGAAATTTTCCCTGCAAGGACCTTGTGTTATTATTTATTACTTTTCCTAGTACCTAGAAAAAGTATCTAGTGTCTGGCATATTATGGCTACCCAATAAATTTTTAATGAATAGAAAGCTGGGAATTTGAGCCTCACAAACACAGTCAGTTTATAGAGTTAAAACTAAAGCTCAAATAGAATTTTAAATGGAAATTATTTTTACATATTGAAATATTGATACCAGTGAGTAGAGTGACCTGCTTAAAGAACAAAGACTTTTTTTGACAGAAGTTTCCATCTAAGTTTTATTCATCATAAATATTCAAGGAAACTTTATTCATCCAGCTAGAAACTTATGTTTGTCAGCAAAAAGGCATTGTTCTGTGGATGTCTACTATAGTTCATTCAACACATAGGTGTTTGTGCCTATTTTATCAGAGGCATTTGGACTTGTAGAAAAATACATTATCCTATATCTAAAAAGTAAATGCACATTCCAAGCATATTGGGGAGAGCCACTAACTACCCATTTAAAGTAAATCTTCCCATTTGATTTTCAGAGCAAAAATGGAAACTGTCTGTTTTGATTTAAATCTGTCCCAAAGCAGTTTCCATGAGTTAACACGGATGAACTGTAAACTTAGAACCAAATAAACAAATGAATATCCAAGTGGCTTTGAACAACTGAACCACTGCATGGTTTCCAGTGGGTGCATCCTTCTCTCTAAGCCTGCATCATAATTAAGAGGTTACAATGGAAAGAAACCTGGGACAATGACATGGGGGAGAGAATGCTAAATAATGAGAGGAAAAACCCAGGACAATCTGTTTAATAACCTCATAGCTATTGTTCACATCAGAGTGACAAACAGTATAACACGGCAGAGCTCTCGTGTCCTCTGGCTGTTCTGCACTCCCTCCACACTGCTTTACTGTGCCAGAACGACTTAGCTTCTTTTTACAGCCCTCACACACATGAAGTCGACAAGGGACGGAGAAAGCCTGCCATTGCAGCAGGAGAAAAACAGGAGAGTGATGAGGAATTGGGTCAGACTGATTAAGGGATAAAGATAAATCTTGACTAGACATATAAGGGGTAAGAAAGATAAGCGACACAAAACCCAGATATTCTAGTTTTCAGTTCTGGGCATAAACAATAATCAATGCATTTTTTTTTTTTTGCTTTGTTTTGTTTTTGTTTTTTCCCGAGTTTCAGGCTATCACATTAAAAAAACTAAACTTTTAATTGGGACTCAGAGTTTCATTACCGTGTAGCCAGGGCATTTGAATTAATAGCAACAAAATAAAATAAGGAATGCTAGAAAAGGTACTTTGACAGATTTTAGGATACACTTCTTGGTGGGTGCGAAAGTTATAATGAGGAATGTTGAAGAGTCCAAAGGGCAGAGTGCTTGGTGATTTCTTATGGAGATATAACATAGTTTCAACTACGCTGTTCATTCATTGCAAGGTTCCAAAAGACAAGGGATCACAATCTACATACTTCTAGGGTATAGAGATAATGCAGAAATGCATACATTTGGCCAGGCATGAAATAAAAGCAAATGGCAGGGATTTTACTTTTATCCCTGATAAACTAGTTCTCCTACAGAACAAATATAAAATGTAAATTTTTAAAAAACACCATAATAACACACACGCAAACAAACGATAACATTAGAGAAACCAAGAATCCAGAAAAAAGGAAACATCTTTAGATGAGCTAGATCTTATCTGCTCTTATTCTGTTCCTTAGGGTTAGTGTTAGAGTTAGAACAATGTTTACGGTTAAAGAGTCTGTTCATTCCAAGCATGGCACATAGAGGCTGAACTGAAAGCATTAGTTTAGAACTTGCAGTGGTTTTAGTGGACTGGACAGACAAAGATAAAGTTTAAGGTTACCAGGATGGCCAGGACTTAAAAGGACAAGATCCTGGAGAAAAGGGAACTTGCAAAGAAGATCAACATACTACATGGAATTTCCCCTTGAGACATGTGTAACCCTAAGCTGTACTTGAAAGAAGCCAAATTAAAAAAAAAAAAAAAGCACACACACAAAACCCAGGAAACTAAGTAAGCAGTAAACATGAAGGGCCAAATAGTCAAGCGAAGATGTGGCAGGATTCTGGAAAGACACAATCTGGAGCACTGGGCCAGCTACAAAGGAAAGGTTATGAAACTCCCAGAGCTTCACTGAGACTTCCTGAAGTTCTAGGCCCTTAGGAATCAGAAAAAACAAATATATATCTTTGAGTGGGTCAAAATTATCTTCCTGTGCTCTGTCAGAAGAAAATTAAATTTTTCATAGAAGATAATATCATCCAGATCTTTACAACTTATGTTTCATAATGTTTGCCCTTCAAACTGAACAAGCATCCTGGAAACAGAACCAAATGAGCAAAAATAAAAAATAAACACGTAACAGAACGAGAGCAATAGAATATCAAGAAATTTCAACTATGAGATTGGTATTAAAATAACTATGATTAAAATGTTTAGGAAAATAAGTGAAAAGATGGATACTTTACCAGAAAACTGTATTTTTTAAAAAAAGAATCAACAGAAAATTCTGGAATTAAAAAATACAATAACAAATTAGAAACTCAACTGGTGGGTTTAATAGTAGATCAGAGGGAGTAAACACAAAAATCAAATAGTAGAAAATATCCTGATTGAAGCTTGAAATGCAACAAGGATGAAATAATAGGAAAAAATGAGACATATGAGATCGTGAAGAAAGTCCTAATGTGTGTGTAACTGGAGTCTCAAAATGAGATAGGATAAGAGATGGAGCAAGATACTTGAAGATATATTGGCTCAAATTTTCCAGAAGGGCTGGATCTATTTAGCTATAGACTGAAGTTCTACAAATCACAAACTTTCTTTTTAAAGTTGTACTTAAGTATACGATAGTAAAAGTAATACTTAGTATGAAAACTAGAGACAAAAATGTAATTTTGTCAGCCTCTTTCCACGAAGTCTCAAAACCTTCAAAGGATTTTTGAAGAGAAATCAAGAAAACCAAAAGAAAAGGTACTGAAAGAAAATAACCTCGAGCCTCGAATCCTATATCCAGAGAAAATATTCTTCAAAAATTAAGGCAAAATAAAGATATATTCAGGCTAATAAGAATAGAAATAGTTCATTGTCAGAAGGTCCATACCTTCTGACATGCAAAAGGAGACTTTCTGGGAAGAGAGAAAAAGATAAGATAGATGAATGGAAATGCAAGAAGAAATGAAGAGCACGAGAAAAGACAAACAAGTAACTGTATTTTTATTGACTTTTGAAAGCAATAATAATGATGTCTTTTAAATTTAGGTAGCATTTTAATCTCTAACCACAACAGCATAAAAGGGCATTGCATGAATAAAGTTACAGTGCTAATTCAGAATAATAAAAATATTCAGGTAATCCAAAAGAGAGTAAGAAAGAAAGAAATGAAGAATGAGATAAATAGAAAACGAATATGTTGGTGATTTACACCCAAATATATCAGTAATGACATTAAAAGAAAATGGACTATATACTTTTAATTCGACTACCTATGCTTTAAAAGACTATAATGCCAGGCTGGATTAAGCAAACAAAAAAACAAATAGCCTACAACAAAGGGTATATCTGAAACATAATAAAAAAGTTAAGTAAAAAGTGGAAAAGTATTTACCATACTAATTGAAACAAAGCTGGCATAGTTCTACTAATATCAGATAAAGTGGATATAGTTAATTTTGTGTTATTAGTTTCTAGGTTTATTGCACTCTAGTCAGAAGATATAGTGTATATGATTTCAATCCTTTGAAATTTCTTGATACTTGCTCTATAATCCAGTATATGTTTATGTGTATGTGTATGTTTGATAATCTTATTTTTCAGTTCTTCTTTTTCCTTACAGAGAAAGCTATTAAAATCTCCAACTATAATTACGGATTTTCTGTTTCTCCTTTTGTTTCTGTAACATTTTGTTTTATATATTTTAAAGCTATATTCTTAGTTGCATATAAATTTATAGGTATTCCAGTTGAATTAACCATTTTCCAGTTAGAAAATTTTCCTCTTTTCTAGTAAATATGCATGTCTTCCATAGAGAAAAATATAAATTATTACTGAGAGAAATAAAACACTATATAAATAGAGATATATATCATGTTGATGGGTTGGAAAAATTAGCACTGAGAAGATATCAATCCTTTCCAATGTGTGTATGTGTGTGTATTTTTAAAAATTCAGTCTGGTTAAAAATTCTAGTAAGTGTGTATGTGTGTGTATGTATATTTGCAAATGAAAAGGCTGATGCTAAAATTTATATAAACATGCAGAGCACAAAGTCAGCAAATTAAATCAGAAAAAGAATATCAAAATTATTGGATTTACCTACACATATGACATGATTTATGACTAAGGCACTACTATAATGCAGTGGAGAAAGAGAGTCTTTTAAATTAATGATATAGATCACCTGGATTTGGATGCATATATTTTTAAAAAAATGAAAATTCCCTTATTTCATACCAAATGCAAAAAATCAATTCCAGACAGATTGACTGTCGATACAATTGTGAAAGGTTAAACAATAAAGCTTCTAGAGAATAAGACAGAACAGAGGTCAGCAAAATACGGTCCAGAGGGCAAATTCACCCTGTCATCTATTTTTGTAAATAAAGTTTTATTGGAATACAGTAAATTCCCATTCACTTATGTACCATTTCTGACTGCTTTTGTGCTATAACAACAGTGCTGAATGATTATGACAGAAAGTGTATGGCCTGCAAATCAAAAATATTTACTATTTGTTTCTTTACAAAAAAGTGCCAGTCCTTGACACAGAATACTGTCTTGTCCTTGTAGGATGTAATGATTTTTTAAAATTGAATACAAGATGTACAAATCATTAGTAAAAAGATAGTTAAATTATACTTGATTATTATTAAGAACTTCTATTCACTATAAGACATTATTAATAATGTCAGAGGGAGAAGGTTTTTGTACTACGTGCCCAAATGTGGTGCATTGCAATATTTGTTCACTGTTATTATTTTTTTTCTTTTTTGACTGCACCATGCATATGCAAATTCCCGAGCCAAGGATCAAATCTGAGCTGTAATTGTGACCTATGTTACAGCTGCAGAAATGCTGGATCCTTAACCTACTACGCTGGGCTGGGAATCACACATCTTAGCAGTGACCAGAGCCATGGTAGAGACAACGCTGGATCCTGAATGCACTGCACCACGGTGGGAATTCCCACTATTATTTTTTTTTAATCCCTGTTTCCCTCTGCCTCCTTAATCTTCCCATTCAGGGAGAGTGTACTTCCCTGACCCAGTGACTTTGGGTTTGACCTTCTTACTTGTTTTGACCAATGGTATATAAATGGACCGGATGTTTTCTGTGATTGAATAGATGCTTTTAGAGGCATTGCTAGTTTCTGCTCACTCCATCTCTTGCTCTCACTTTCAACCATAAGAACAGGATATCTCAGATAGTAGGTTCACCATCTACAGCTTGTTTTCTAGCATAAGAAGACACAAGAGGCCAAAGTGAGTCAAGAAAAGCTGAACCCACCTTAGCCTAGCATAGTCTAGAAGAGTTGCAACAGATCTGCAACTGCAACATGTAAAGTATACATAAAATATGTATCTGTTGTTCTAAGCCAATGAGATTCTGAGGTTATTATGTGACATAACCTCATGAAAGTTAACACATAGATAAAAGATACATACCCAGAAAAAAATATTTCTGCAAATCAGTAAGAAATTAAAATCAATCCCAACCAGAAATGCATTAAGGAGCATATTCAAAAGGGCCAATAAGCATATAACATGTTGCTTAAAAATGCAACTTAAAACTAAAACAATGAGTATGAACAATTGTTCTAGAAGTATTTCTTCTGAATGTAGAATTAGAATATTAAATCCACTTTTGTTTTTTACTTTTTATGTTTATTTATTAACTTTGTTAAATAGTTGATTTATAATGTTTCTTCAATTTCTACTGTACAGCAAAGTGACCCAATCACACACAGTTCCTGGTGCTGTACAGTAGGATTCCATTGCCCATCTGTTCAAAATGTACAGATATCCACTTTTATTTACTTTTTATTTTTTTAAATTTTATTTATTTATTTATTTATTTTTGTCTTTTGAAGGCAGCACCCTCGGGATATGGAGGTTCCCAGGCTAGGAGTCTAACAGGAGCTGTAGCTGCCGGCCTTCGCCACAGCCACAGCAACGCAGGATCCGAGCCGCATCTGTGACCTACAACACAGCTCACGGCAATGCCGACTCCTTAACCCACTGAACGATGCCAGGGATCGAACCTGCAATCTCATTGTTCCTAGTCAGATTCATTTCTGCTCTGCCACGGTGGGAACTCCCATCTATCCACTTTTAAAATATGGAGGACTAAAGTAGAAGATCCACAGCGGAGTTATTTTCATTACGTTTATACACCGCTCTATACTAGAAACTGGCCTTATTTGTGGTAACACTCAATAAGTATTTATTGAATTATCATAAAATTAGACAATTTCTTTGTTCAACATAGATAAATACTGTGGCTGCACAGCTTTGTGTCTGTATATCCCTTTGCTAAGATCCTAGTTCAGGATGGCAATGTAAGAGGATCCTGAATTCACTTCCTTCCAAGAACACATTGAATCTCCAGCTACATACAACAGAACAACTTCATCTGGAAAAAAAAAAAAATCTAAAAACTGGCACGGGGCAAAGGGAAGCAGGTAGGAGAGGCTGGGACAGAATCTTACCACAAATCCTACCTCCGGGGCACAGTGACCCATTGTCAGGAGGGAATTTAAAATCCCGAGCTTCTCCCTGATTAGTGAAGTGTTTGAACCGCGCAAAGGGCACTCCAAATTTTTGAGACCTGCAATTGAGCAATGATCCCCAAAACATCTAGTTTTGAAAACCAGTGGGGCTCACGTCCATGAGAACAACCAGAAGGCTATAAGGATCTAAGAAAAACTTTCAAAGTGCTCATGCAAATTTGGACTAGTTTGTTATCTATTTTATGGCTAAGTAATATTCCATTTTATATGTACCACATTTTCTTTATCCATTCATTTCTTTTGTTGATGGACACCTAAGTTGTTTCCATATTGGGGCAATTGTAAACAATGCTGCTATGAACATTGGGAGTCCATCTATCATTTCAAATTGGCGCTTTTGTATTTGCTTGTTTTTGGATATATACCCAGGAGAGGAATTGCTGAATCATAGAGTAGTTTCATTTTTCATTTTTTTTAGAAAACTTCAACTGTTTTCCACAGTGGCTACACCAATTTACAGGGTATGAATGTTCCCTTTTCTCCACATCCTTATTACCATTTATTTGTGTTCTTTTTGGTGACAGCCATTCTGACAAGTGTGAGGTGATGCCTCATTGTGGTTTTGATCTGCATTTCCCTGCTGGTTAGCAATGTTGAGCATCTTTTCACGTGCTTGTTGGCCATCTGCATGTCTTCTTTGGAAAAAATGTCTATTCAGATCTTTTGCACATTTTTTAATTGGGTTGACTGTTTTTTTTTTTTGATGTTTACTTGTATTCGCTTTTTATGTATTTTAGATATTAACCCCTTATATATTTTAGATATTAGATATTTTATGTATTTTAGATATTGGTCATATTGTTTGCAAATATTTTCTCCGTTTCAGTGGGTTGTCTTTTCCATTTTATCCTTTGCTCTGCAAAAGCTCTTATGTTTAATTAGGCCTCATTTCTTGTTGCTTTTATTTCCTTTGCTTTAGAAGACTGATCCAAAAAAATATTGAGACGATTTACGTCAAAGAGTGTTCTGCTTATTTTTCTTCTAGGAGTTTTATAGTATCTGGTCTTACATTTAGGTCTTTAATCATTTTGAGTTTATTTTGTATACGATGTTAGAGAATGTTCTAATTTCATTCTTTTAAATGTAGCAGTCCAGTTTTCCCATCTTTTGAAGTCTTCATTCAAAGAAAAAATTGACCTAAAGATGGTCCTTGAATAACAGTAAAATCTGGACAGTCACTGAAAAGGGACAAGAATACTTATTTTATTAAACAATGTCATACAGCATGTGGAAAAAGTGCAAAATGGTAGGGACTACCAAGATTAGCTTACTGGTATTAGAAGGAATATGTGAGTATTAGAGGAGATCTGGAACCAGCAAAATGGCACCAACTATGAATGCACAGGACTTCCTAGCAGTGTGTGCCCACAAATCATCTTATTAAAAGGTGGATTATGATTCAGTGTGCTTGGTTTGGGCCTGAGATACTACATTTCTCATGAACTCCCAGTTGACACTAGTGCTGCTGGGCGGTAGATGCTCTTTAATAGGAAGGGTCTAGAATGTCTCACAAGGAGATTTTGGATTTGATATGATAGAAAACATTTTCATAGGACTGGAGAGGGAAGAATACAGGTAGACGATGCTACTAATGAAATGATGATGCTAATGAAAATAACAACGATAAACGTTTATTAAATTTTTACATAAACCATCTCCAGTTTTTATCCTGGTCAGTTACAGAAGCAACTACCAAGGAGCTAATAATATTGATGTAAAAAAAACAGGGATAAGGAGGGAGACAAGAACTTTACAAAAAGTCAGAGGACCAAGAAAGTAATGAAGACAAGAGGCAGAGTGGTATGCTCCCAGGATTTGACTCGGAGTCTCATGTTAATACTAAAGTGTCCATGACATGGGGCTGCCTTGAGGGCCTGGACTTTCTTTGAAGCAACCAAACAGATCTTTACCTGCGTTTGCAACAGCTTCTTTAATATTCATAAAAATCCACATCCTAAGTTGGCTGCATAAAAAGCGTGCCAGAGCTATGTTCTTTGTTTTCATTGTTGGTTTGTGTTATTCACCAGCTCCCTTAGCCCCACCAACCCCGGTAAGTTTGCAACTGGTTTTTACTAACTCAGTGTAATAGTCTGAGTTCACACTAGGAATCTGATATTTTTAAATAATATCACAGGATGTATGTTAGTCACCTGCTAACTGAGCCCTGGAATATCACACCCTCACCTTACAAAGCAGAATATTTTGGGGTTTGTAAGTAATATAAGGAATGTGTAGACTATTGGATACAAAATTAAGGAGAACCTCTCCTAAGTCCAGTTGTGATGATGAGTAACTTGGCAGCATTTAAAAAGGTTAAGAGGGTGAAGTTGAGCACCCTCCTCTTTTACAAAGTGAAGGGAAATGCTGGTAGTAGGGCCATCCTAGGACGGATGAATGACCTGCTTTGTCAACACTATTGAGAGGTCAGTGTCCTTGGGGAAGAGGATCTAAGGCCAAATGCATGTAGGATATGCTTCCTGCATCTACTTAACTTTCTACTGCCGATATATGAATTTTCAATATGTGTTTATTCAGCTGCTCAAGTCACAAGTCTGCTTTTTGTCAGAAAATAGAAACTCAAGGCAGAAAAACTCCTCTTCCAGCATTAGGGGAAAAAAGATATTCGGATCCCATTAGTTGGCTTTATAAAACAAAAATTTAAAGTTAGCTAAAGCATATATGTTCTGCTCATTTTAAAACATGGTCAGGGTCAGAGGCAAATCAATTTCAAATTAATCTCTTCATTTGTGCTAAATAATTACAAGTAATTTTTATCACAAAATATTATCACTATAGAAACTATAAAATATTAATAAGTAGAAGAAAATGTAACCACTCATAGGTCCACAGTTTAGTTAACATTTTTCTCTATGTTTATCCAATCTCTTATCTATGCATGTTTTACTTGCTATTTGACATACTTATCAATGTCCATATTAATTTGAATCCTGAATTTGAAAACCAACATTATAATAATTCTTAACAGATGAAGCCCTCTGGGGGCATTTTTAATGTTGAAGTTTTCAAGCATTTTACCCTTGAAAGGCTAAGAGGATTAAAATAAATAGGTACTTTTATTAAGTAGAATGCCCAGCCCAGGAAACAGCTTTTTTCTTTACAGATGAGTCTTTATAAATGCAGTTTAAAACTTTCAAAGCATTCTTCTGTACCTCAGTCAGACCTTAAAAAGGAGACTGTACTGCAAAGAGGTAAGATTTTTTTGTTTTTGCCGAATATCTGGATTTGCATAAGACTCCACCTATAAAATTTCAGTTAATGAAGTAAATTTAGTGTTTGTTGTAGAAGATAGAAACTGGGATGATCCCTCCCATTCCCTCTGACTACCACCATGATCTTAATTTTTTTTAAATTTGAAATACAGATCATTAAGGTGCCTTTACATAAAATACAATGCACCCACTTTATATCTATAGGCTGAGAAATTTTAACAAATTTCTAGAATCATGTAATCACTACCACAATAAAGATACAGAACAATTCTATGACTCCAAAAAGGTCTCTTGTACTACTTCCCAGCCATTCTCTTCCTACAAACAGACCCAGGCAACCACCAATCTACTTTCTGACCCTATACATTTGCTTTTCCTGTTCTAGAATTTTCCATAAACGGAAACATAATAAAGGTTCCATCATGTTTCACTTTTTTCACTCAGTGAAATATTTTTGAGATTCATTTCTGTTGCTGTGTATCAACTTATTCCCTTCCAAACCTAAGTAATATTCCACTGTGTGTCGCACAGTTTATCTATTCTTTAGCTGAAGGACGTTCAGATAGTTTCTGGAAATACTATGCATAGGTTTTTATATGAACACACATTTCCATTTCTCTTGGGTAAACACCTTAGAAACAGAATCTCTGGGTCTTATGATAAGCATGTTTTAACTTTATGAGCAACTGCCAAGCTCTTCTCTAAAATGGTGGCATTATTTTGCATTTCCAACAAAAACATCTCAGAGTTCCAGTTGCTCTGCATCTTCATCAGCACTTGCTGTGTTAGACACCTTGAGGATGTGATGTGTCATCTCCATGTAGATTTAACTTACATTTCTCCAGCGACTAATGATGTTGAGCATCTTTTCATGAGCATCTTTTCTGGACCATTTATATATTTTTACTGGGGAAATGTCGATTCAAATCTTTTGCTCATTAAAAAAAAATTGGCTGTTCGCTTGGTAAAATTTTATTGGGATATAACTGATGGAAATAACTGCACATGTTTAAGGGTACAATTGGTAAGTTTGGACATATGTATTCACATGAAATTACCACCACAATCAAGATAGTGAATATATCCACCACTCCATTACTTCGTGCTTCATTGCCTGCACTCCATGGCTAGGAACTTACTGGCATTCCCAGGCAATTACTGATCTCTTTTTTATTTTTCATTTTTTTTCTTTTTGTCTTATCTAGGGCTGTACCCACGGCATATGGAGGTTCCCAGGCTAGGGGTCTAACAGGAGCTGTAGCCGCCGGCCTTCGCCACAGCCACAGCAACGCGGGATCCGAGCCGCGTCTGCAACCTACACCACAGCTCACGGCAACGCCGGATCCTTAACCCACTGAGCAAGGCCAGGGATCGAACCCACAACCTCATGGTTCCTAGTCGGATTTGTTAACCACTGAGCCATGACGAGTACTCCTGATCTGTTTTTTAAAGCTAGAGAAATCTTCTTTCTGTTATTTTAGTGGCTACTTTAGTTTATAACATACAGTCTTAACTTCCCACAGTCTACCTTCTAGAGGTTTTGCACTATATAGAGTAGACAAGCGTTATAACACTGTACTTCCACTTCTTCCCTCCCTTGACTTTAGCTATTCCCTCCACGTTTTACATGTATGGCAGGTTATAAAATCCCCAATACAGTGTTATTATTTTTATTTAAAATTCAACTGTATTTTATTTATACCTCTTTTAATTTCTTAGTGTGTTTAAAATATATAGTTTTAATTAATAACAGTCTACCTTCAAATAATATTATATTACTTCCTGTGTAGTATAAGAAACTTAAAACTGAATACACCAAATTCCTCTCTCCCATCTTATGTGCTATTTTTTCAAAAATATTAATTTTATATATGCCATGTGATACAGTAGTGTCATTATTCAGATAGTAAATTATATTTTAGGATGACTAAAAATTAGAAAAAAAAGATTTCTAACTTCATTTTAACAATTTCCAGATATAGTCCTTTCTTTGTGTAGACCCATTTGTCTGGTACCATATTCCTTTTGCTTGAAGACTTTCCTTTAGTATTTTTATACTACATGTTTTTGGGAAATTAATTCTCTCAGCTTTTGCTTGTCTGAAAAAAAGTATTCTTTTCCTTCACTTTAACTGTTATTTTCAGTAGGTGTAGCATTCCTACCTGACTTTGTCCATTCAACACATTAATGGTATCATATAGTTTTTCTCTGGCTTGAACACTTTTTTGGAGGCCAGTGTCTTTATAAGGCTGCACCCGCAGAATATGGAATTCTCCAAGTTAGGGACTGAATTGGAGCTGTACCTACTGGCGTATACCACAGCCACAGCAATGTGGGATCTGAGCTGCATCTGCGACTTATACCGTAGCTCATGGTGACACTGGATCCTTAACCCACTGAGCAAGGCCAGGGCTCAAACCTGCGTTCTTATGGATGTTAGTTGGATTCGTTGCCACCGAGCCGCAATGGGAACTCCATGGCTTGCATACTTTTAAACAAGAAGTCTGCTGTGATTCTCATCTTCATCACTTTGTATGTAATGCATTTTTTTCTCTAACTGCCTTCAAGAATTTCTCTTTATTGTTCATTTATCAGCAGTTTAAATACATAGTACTAAATTTTAAAATTATAATAATTATATCATTAATATGATTATTCTTGGTGTTTTCTGAGCTCTTCAGATTTTTTATGTAATTATTTCATCATTTTTGGAAAAATTCTTGGCCATTGTGTATTTAAGTATATTGTTTGCCTAATTCTCTCTCTTTTCCCCTAGGATAACAATTACAAACATTTTAGATTCTTCAGTAGTTCTTGGATGGTCTTTTATGTTCTGTTTTGATTGTATTCCTTTTAGGTTTTTAGCTTTGGCTTTGGTTCATTAAATTTCTATTGTCCTATCTTCAAGTTCATTGATTCTTGCCTTTGATGTGTTGAGCCTGTCAAAGGCATTCTTCATTTTGTTACCAGGTTTTTCATTTCTAGTATTTCCATTGGACTTTTACATCTATCGGCTGAAATTCCCCATCTCTTAAGACATCTGTCTCTCTTTTAAACTTCAGCCATTTGCATGTTAAGAGTACTTATTTTTAGTTCCTTTTCTAATACTTTCAATATCTTCTTCATCTCTGGGTCTAGTTATTTTGATTCCTGAGTCTCTTGACAAGAGATTTCTTTTTTTTTCCTTCGGAATGATGACATTATATGTAGAACAGTAAAAACCAAGGTCAATAGTATTTATGCCTAGAAATAGGAAGCATCTTCTGCTAGGTCATTCATGTACATGAATTTCCACCCATGTACTCAGTAGTGGAGATGTGTTTGTCTTTGGTTGTTGTTGCTGTGATTATCTTCTAAAAAAAAAACAATGGAAGATCCCTCTAGTACTGCCTTATATGTGTGATATGAGCTGAGTTGTTGCAAGGTTTCTGTAATGTTCTTTCTCCATTTACTGCTTTTGTCCTTCTTGTGCCTGTGCTTAAGAGGGGGTTTTGTCTCCATGCTCTTGCCTCTCTTATAACGGAAAACTGTAACTGTCCATTACTCAGTGCCTCTTAACTTAGAGAGGTGGGGGCAAAGGTGATGCTCTGTGTTCTAGCCCAGCCTCAGGTTTATGTGTGCACTTGTCCTTGGATCTCAGTGATCCTGCTTCTCCTTCATCTGGCAGTTGAATTTTGCCTTGGTTGGTCTTGGGTGTGGGAGAGTTTCCAGCCCCTCCCCTAGCAGTAAGAGACAACTAATGATCAGCCCAGGACAGCTTTTTATCCCCTCCCTAGGGATATATGTAGGAACAGTTATTTTTACCCTTTGTTAGATTTATCAGGTCTCTGTGTGCTCTGGAAGCATTAAATTTTCTGCCCTTTGTCCACTGGCTAAGACCTAATACTCTTAAGTTTTATTCCACAAGGGAGAAGAACCTAGGAGAGCTTTGGAATTTTTCCAAAGCAGTGGTTGCTCTCTTCCCCAGGTCTGTGCTACTGAGAGAGGCTTTCTCTGGTCTCTTGACCTGCCTACACTCTTTCTCTGCAGTGCCCAGTGAATGTCAGTGGAAAAGAACCTACAGGTAGACTCTGTTTGGGTCTGTAGTTCTTAGGAGTTTTATACGCTCATGCCAGCTCACACTAAACCCTTAGAAGTTTGTTAAACATTTTAGCTAATATCTTATTCACTTACATGGTACTCAGTATTTCTTTCCCACAAATCCTGCTAGAGTTAGGCCAGTGCTCACTTTTTTTTTTTTTTATTCTTCAGAAGGGCCAGTTTTTCTTCAGATTTCAGGCTATTCGGTTGCTTTGTGGTATTAGCTCTTGAACGGACACGAGAAAAGTCATTATTGCTTGGTTCATACAGCTTTTAAAAATTTTGTTAGGGTAGGAGTGACGCTATTTTAAAACCTTCATTTTAAATATACTCTCATAAATACAGTTGTCTTTAAAGTATTAAAAATCTTTTACGTTTGGAACATACCTGATATATCTTTCCTTTTTATTGAGAGAGAGAGAGAGAAAGAGAGAGAGCGTCCTTGGTATGCATAACCCCCTGGTTCTATTCCCACAGATTCTCTGAAGGCCCCTTTGGGAAAAGAGGTCTATGATATTCTATAACATTTACTGTGTGAATGATTTTGGATGGTGGGAATGAGGAGACTTTTACATGTATATATATTCAACTAGCTGTGTCAAGCTGGAAGCACCTGGGAAATTACCAGAATAGTAATTTATAGGCATTAGAAATAATAGACTTTTGGGCACACTATTATTTTTTTATCCACAAAATTCTGAGCATTGAATTATCTTTCAAAATACAACATAAATTGTGTCATTGGGAATGCAATGGCAATATTATGTATACTTTAAATTAACCTTAAAAACAAAGTGAGGTAGATCCTATGCAAATAGTTCAAGAAATAAAATTATTTTCATAAATTATTTACTTTCAGAAAGTGGCCATGATAGATATGCTATGTTAACTCATTAATAAGTAGGATTGCTTTGAACAGTTTAAATTTGTTAGCCCACTGATAGCACTATTCTTGGAAAAACAATTGTCTCTAAAATATTAGCAATTTCTTCTAAGTCATAAAAGAAGTATTAATATTATTGCTTAACTACAATAGGCCAACAGAATACTGTATACATTATTAAACAAGATTATCTGGAAGATCATTAGTATAACATGACTAATGTACATTTAGCCTACCTTTGCAGAAAGATAATGGGTTAATAGTTTTGGCAGTGCTTCTAATACTCATGTGAAGTTTTGAAGATGAAGCATTAAATGTGAGATTATTTTAATCCTTTTCTGGAAGTCTACCACTGATGTAAAATAATGCAGGACAGTGAAAATCGCTGGGGAAACAGACGTGTATTAATATAAATATGTGTGGTGGAAATATTAACTTCTAGGCATTGAGAGAGAACTCTTATTTGCATCAGAACTCTTCATTACTTCATTTTGTGGCTTTAAAACTTTCTGAGGAAGGTACATTAAGGGAAAGAGTCTTTAACAGTACACTGAGTCCCTTTAAGCAATAGCCATTGAAACTTCAATATTTTATTTTATTTTTTTTAAATGTAACTTCCCCCCCTTTTCTTCTCTTTCTCAATGCTTGAGTGTGTTAGTGAAGACTCATGTTTTAGAGCTGGTCAAACCAGTTAAGACAATAAAATGAAATTTGTTGAACTGTTGTGTTGGTTTCATTAATCTTGCTCTTTTTGAGGCTGTCATTAATTATTTTTAAATATTTGAATTAATTGTGTTTACCATAAATTAAACTCAAGACCTAATTATGCATTCTCATGGAGGATGCAATTAAAAATGTGAGACAAAACAAAAACAGCCAGTATTTCTGCAGACTCAGCTTACTTAATTTTTCAAAGCACTGTTAATAAAATCAACATAACTAGTTTGCATTTCTTAGTGGATAAATAGACACTGGAAGAGGAAAAATATTCTTTGTGTTCAGAAAAAAAGTGAAACAAGAAAGCAAAATTTCCTTTATAAGTACAAAACAATTTTCACCTGGGGCACTTTTGCAGAATTCAGAGTCAATATCTTAATAATGTTTGTAATGCCAGGATTCTTAGTCTGCGAGTGGACTGTGATATATAAATATAAGGAAAATATTTATAGAATGACTGAAATTTGTTAGGCAGTTGTGTCCTGCTCATCAAATGCCAGCAGTTTTCCCAGATCATTGTGATAACCAAAACCAAACAAAAACCAAAAACATTACCACCAATTTCCACTATACCTTTGGGAGCAGTACTTCCTCATTAAGATCCATAGGTTTAAGGTTACAAGGCCAAAGAACTGGAGAGGGACAACGGCCTCACAGTTTTGAACTTGGAAAGCAGGATGTGCTAATGGTAAAAGCAGAGCTTAGAAAGCTGATCCAAAGCCTGATTTAAATAACCTGATTTACAACACATACACTCAAAAAGGCTAAAGAATTTGTGACCATATGTATCTCTAAGAGTAGTGGTAAAGGTAGGCTAAGAGCAAGCTGGTGTGGAAGCATGCTCTGAGTCTGGAGGCGCCCACCGAAAAACCGTTAAGTGAGTATTTCTGACTGAATGAGACATCTCCATTTCTAACCCTTGATTTTACTTGGCTTCCAGAACTTTGGCAGCCAGTATTGTACCCTCTGGTTAGGGGCTCATACTATTATGGGACTCTCAATAGCCTAAGAGGAACTTAAGGTAATGACCTCAGGGTTATCTGATAAAACAGCTCAGCCAGATCATCAGACAGCGAAACTCCTGTTTCCTTTCTATAGACCCTGTTATGGAGCTCAGATCTTCAATCAATGAGAATAGCACTTTTCTAAATCAAAAATAGAAACTCTAATCCCTGCCGGTAATTTTTTTCTGAGTTGTTAAGTTTATTACATGAAAAGTTTTACAAAGGTATACAAATTAAGTGACATTTAATTTGTGAAAAGGAATAAAATTATATTGAATTCGATATGCTCCAGAAATTCTAGGCTACCTGCAGTAGCCTTAGGTTATAAATGCAAATATATTTCATTATAATTTTGTTTTACAATCAGTTCAGCATGCATAAATAGGCTGGTAAAGCTCGATTGTGTGATAAACATCAGTTGCAATTAATGGCCCCTGAGGTCCTATAATCTACTGGAATCCATTGTTTCACAAGATTGAACTTACTAGAGATGGCTTCATTATTTGGGATCTACCTGTCAAGGTTTAGGTCATAAATATAAACTTCCACAACACTGGATAAAGGCAGGCTAAAGATTCTTTCAGACACACTGAGAAAGGCCGTTTATAATAGTGAATAATAGGGCAGCTAATCTCTTTTAGGGGAAATCTGCAAATCAAATACTTGTAAGACTACTACTTAGAATAAAAAACAGATTTTTATAATCAAATCATAAAAATATGAATAAATTGGAATATCTAATAACAAGTTTAGATATTCCAGTTTAGACCACTTTGTCAGGACTAAGTCCTAAATTGTTTTCTGTCTTTCCTTTGTCTAATTGAATATATACATCACTATTTACCAGTCTGGATCTTCCCCACGATTATTTTTGGCGGCCCTGATTATTCGTGTTCTTGGGTATGAACTAGACTCAGAAAACTGAATGAGATTTTGGCCAGGGAGCCATGTAGAGCATTATCTACCTTTACACATTTGAGACTGTAGCTTTTGCCATTTCAGATAATACTCTAGCTCAGAGCACTTGGAAATTTCTCATCCATATGGTAGTATCTAGGAGCTTTGGCAAGGAATACAAATGCTAGTGTTTTTCTATTGAAAACAAATTTACTCCGTTCTTCCTGTTCTACTTGTAGGCATAACTATAGTTGGTCAGCCAGGCAAATGCTGTTCTGAATGCAGAATTAGATAACCAGTTTTTTAGGTGAAATTGAAACAAGAGTATTTTACTGTCATCCAGGTAGATCTAATCTTCTCAATCTTCAAATTCATCCAGACCTCTGGCCTGTCATCTCCAAGTCTCTCTTCTTGCTCTTCCCTACTTGTCTTTGATTTTCCTTATCGATTTTCTTGCCGCAAGGAGAGCTCCAGCAATGGTGGCACCAACTGCTGAAGAGTGAGACATTTAGGCTGCAGTTGGGCTTTTGTTCTCTTCAATACCAAATTATTTATTGGGTATGGTTTGCTAAATGAAGTATAGTAAAACCAGGAGAAATGACTCCTACACCTTTCCTAATAAACACAACTCACTTACTTAAAATTACTTCTAAACACACATCTTCTGGATGTTACACTGGGTGGAGTTCTCTGTGAAGGGAATTTCATCATCCAACATGATATATTTCCTTGATTTCTGTATTCAATGAATACATTTTACTTGAAATGATACTTAATATTTCTTATCTATTATAATACCCTTTTCTCCTTTCTTATTTTTTTCTAGCATCTTTTTCCTGAACTATTTTTAAGACCTTACCATATGCAAACAACTAAGTAGACACAATCTTTATCCCTGAAGAACTTACGATTGTGGAAAACAGAAACATGAAAGTAACTATACAACCATACAAACTGCTAACATTTATGGATGTTCCTACTCTGAACTGGACAGTGTACTAAGATCACAGAGAATCTCACTGAACCCTCAGAATAAACAGTGCAGGATTCTGTTGCTTTCATTATAACAGATGAGGAAACAGGTCTAGAGACTTTGGATCTTTGGACTAAGTTGAAGGAACTAAGTTTTCTGGCCCCAAAGCATGGAGATATTTGCACAATGATTCACAATATTGCATGGAGATATTTGCACAGTGATTCACAATATTCCCAAAGGCAGAAATATAGATGGAAGATAACAGGTATCCTAAAAGTAATACAGGTCAAATCCTCTGGGACTGAAGAGTGTGGGATTTCGTTCTTTTGGTTAGTATAGGGAAATAACATTGATTGTTGTATCTCAACCTTTTATCTAATAAACATGTTAATTTTACTAATTAGTTCTAGCAATTTTTTTCTTCTCTTTGAATTTCTTAGAGTTTTCATATCTGGAGAAAAGAACTGTTTTCATTTTACTACCTCTTTCTTTTCCCTTCCTTCCTTCCTCCCTTTCTTTCTTTCTCTCTTTCTTTCTTTCCTTTCCCTTCTTTCCTTCCTTCCTTTTTTTTTTTTTTTTTTTGCTTTTTAAGGCCACATCCATGGCATATGGAAGTTCCCAGGCTAGGGGTCCAATCAGAGCTGTAGCCGCCAGCCTACAGCAATGCCAGATCTGAGCTGCATCTGCGACCTACACCACAGCTCACGGCAACGCTGGATCCTTAACCCACTGAGTGACACCAGGGATGGAACCCGCAACCTCATGGTTCCTAGTGGGATTCGTTTCTGCTGCATCACAATGGGAACTCCTCATTTTAATGCATTTCTAATATTATGCCTTTTGTTTATCTTTCTTGCTGTGACTAGAGGTAATGACTAGAGTTTCCAGAAAGTGCAGTGTTAAAATGGAAAGGGTAATAACAGATGCTTTTCTTCCTTTCAGGGAGAAAGCGATTGATATTTGCCATTAAATTTGATATTAACTGTATGTTTTTAAAAGATGCAATTTATTAGATTATCTCTTTTATTTCTAGTTTGCAAAAATTTTATCATAAATAAGCACTAAATTTTTACAAATGCCTTTTTTTTTGCATTTATCATATGATTTCCCTTTTATTATATTAATATGAATTATGATGACTTTTAAGTGTTAAATCAACTTTGCATTTCTGGTATACATGCCATTAATTATGGAATATATCATCCATTTTATATATTCCTGGGTTGGATTTATTAATATTTTGTTGAGAATTTTATATATATTCATGAATAATTTTTATCTGTATTTTTATTTCCTTTAAAAATTTTTTTGGCAATATCCTTGCCAGGTTTGTAATTAAGGTTATTGTAGTTTCATAAAATGAGAACTATTTCTTCCATTTTGTAAAAAAAAAATTGTGTAAGCTTGATATTATTTCTTCTGAAATGTTTAGTAGAATTCACCAGTTAAACTGTCTGGACCTCAAGGGTATTTTGTTCATTTGTTTGTTTGTTTTTTGTATGTGGGTAGCAATTCAGAAATATTTCCTCTATTACATACAAGGCTATTCAGTTTTTCTACTTCCTTCTGTGTTAGTTTTTGGTAAATTGTATTTCTTAAGGAATTACTATTTCATCTACATTGTTAAATTTATTGCCATACAATTGTTTAAGATAACCCTTTATTTTCCTTTTATTGGCTATGGGCCCTGTTAGGCTATCACCTCTTTAACTCTGGACACTAGCAATTTGTGTTTTCCTTCTGTCTCCTTTCCTCGCCAGTCTTGCTAGGATTCTATAAAATACACTAATCTTTAACAAACACACAAGTTGTGTGGTTGCTTTGTCTTTTTTTTTGTTTTATATTTCATCAGTTTCTGTTTTTATCTTCATTTTCTTTCTTCCATTTTTTTGTTAGATTAATTTGCTCTGCTTTTCCTAACTTCTTAAAATAAAATCTGAGGTCACTTATTTTAAACATTTCTTCTTTAATCAAGAGTTCAAATTAATAAATTTCTCTCAAGCGCTGCTTTAGGTGCACCTCAATATATAATTGTTTATATATTGTATTTTCAACATCACTCAGTCTGAAATATTTAAAAAAATTTCCTAGTGGCTTATTCTTTTTTGGGTGTGGGTTATTTAGATGTGTGCAGCTTATCTTCCAAGTAAACTGATTGTTTTCTACCTATGATTTCTATCTTAATACTGCTGTGGTCAGAGAAATAACTGTATGATTTCATTCTCTTGGTAGTTTTTAATACTTTTTTATGGCCCAGCATATGATCTATTTTGGTTATCTCAAGGGAATTTCAAAAGAATTTATATTATGAAGTTATTGGGTGAAATGTTCTGTAAAAATTAGTTTGGTAAATATTGTTGATAGTGTTGTTCAGAGTTTCTATATCCTCACTTACTTTTCATTGTAGTTATTCTATTGGTCTAATCAATGATTTTTTACACCTATAAATATAATAAAATTCATTAAGTAATTAAAAAATTGATCGATAGATGTTACATTCTCCAATTATTTTTATGGATTTGTTTATTTCTCCCTTTAGTTCTGTCAACTTTTGGTTCAAGTATTTTGAAGCCCTATCAAGTGCATATATATTTAGAATTCTTACAGCATTTTTTTATGAATTGGCCTTTTTATCACTTGAAAATGTCCTTTTATCTCTTCTTGTCAAAGTCTATTTTGTCTGATAATCACAGCAGTTTTTTCCACCTTTTTTCAATTTAAATCTGTGTCTTTATCTGCTCATTGTATTTAAAGTGTATATTTTAAAGACTTTAAATAATTGGGTCTTGCTTTTAAATCCAGTCTGAAAATCTGTCTTTTCACGGAGTACATTTATACCCAATGCAATTATTTACATGGTTGGGTTAATTCTATCATCTTGGTATTTATTTCATGTTTATACCATTTGCTCTTTCTGTTTGTCTTCTAAACTTCTTTTGGGTTAGTCAAATATTTTATAACATTGCATTTTATTTCCTTAATGAACTAATTTTTATTATTTTTTAGTGCATGATCTAGAAAGTACAACATTCATCTTTAACTTCTTACAGTAAAATTTTAAATATTATCCTGCAAACAATGTAAGAAGCTTACAACAGTATAATTCTATTTAACTTCACTCCTGTTCTTTGTGTTTTGTTATCCCTTAACAAAAATTTTTATCCCTTAATAAAAATTATATCATTACTTTTTTTTTGTCTTTTGTCATTTTAGGGCCACACCCGCAGTATATGGAGGTTCCCAGACTAGGGGTCTAATCAGAGCTGTTGCTGCCGGCCTAGGGCACAGCCACAGCAATGCCAGATCCAAACCACGTCTGTGACCTACACACAGCTCATGGAAATGCCAGATCCTTAACCCACTGAGTGAGGCCAGGGATCGAACCTGCACCCTTGTGGTTCCTAGACAGATTTGTTTCCACTGCACCACGATGGGGGCTCCTATATCTTATTACTTTTAATACATTATTATTTTTGCTTTACATTGCCAATAGTCTTAAAAATTACCTACATGCACACATATGCAAAAAAGTCTTATATATTTATAGCTGCCATTTTTGGTATTCTTTATTTTTCCCTGTAGATTCAGGCTTCTATCTTGTATTATTTTCTTTCACACTAAAAAAATTTCCATTAACATTTCATATAGATCAGTTTTATTGAGACAAATTCTCTTGACTCTGTCTATTTGAAATGTCTATTTTGCTTCAATTTCTGAGGGATTTATTTGCCATATACAGCATTCTAGTTTTGCTTTCAGTACTTATAGATGTTATTCCATTGCCTACTGTTCTCTCTCTCTTTTTTTTTTTTAATAAGAAGTCGGCCATCATTCTTATATTCTTTTTCCTGCATGTGCTGTGATTTTTTCCCCAGCTGTTCCTAAGATTGTCTCTTTATCTTGTCTCTAGTAGTTTGATGTTATGCCTAAATTTAATTCTCAAACATTATCTCTTCAAAATAAATGTCTACTCCATTCCCTCTTTCTCTGTTCTCTGTCTGCAACTCCAGTTATACATATGTCAGATGACTTGATGTCATTCAATAAGTCTTGGATTCCTCATTCCGTTTAAATATAGTTTTTTCTCTTTGTATTTCTGTTTGGATGATTTCTATTGTTATTTTCCAGTTCACTGATCTTTTCTTCTGCTGTGTCCATTATGCCCTTGTGCCCAATAAGTGAATTTTATACTTATTTTAGCATTTCTACTTAGCTCTTTTTTTATAGTTTTATATATAGCTTTTGAAATTTTCAATCTCTTTTTGTATGAAGTTTTACTAGATTCTGTAAGACAGCTGTCAGAGTTAAAGTTCTTGTTAGCTAAATAAAATAGCTGGGTCATCTGCCAGCCTGTATCTGTCTTTTCCTTCTTGGTCACGTTTTTCTACTTCTTCACATTTTGTAATTTTCATTCTATGGCAGTCATCTTGTGCCAAGAACAGTAGAAACTGCCAGCAAAGGGCTTCCCCTTTCCTCTGTCAGACTGTCAGCATGGGTGCCGAGTCAGTCTCATCTGTTATTGTGGTGAACATAGGCTTTGTGATAGATTTAGTTAGATTCAGTTTGCCACCACCTTCAAATACTTTGAGGTCAGGATCAACACTTTCTTTTCAGCAGGACTTGAGATACAAACACCAATAATTCTTTAGAGATATTTCAATGCTTTAAAACTCAATTCCCAATTTTCTGAGTTACTGGAAGTTGTTTTTGCTCTCCAGATACATCCTGGCTTTCTGTATCTCAGGACATCTCTGGTTTATCCTGTTTCCTTGGTACACCTCATGGGATCTCTCTCACTTTTCCACCCTGCTCCCAGCCTTCAGTGGGCTACTGCCTTGAATTCAGTGAAAGACTCAGTGAATATTCTGTGCAGCTCTCCCCTTCCCCATGGCCTGCAGCTACTGGTGTCCTCTGCCTGTGCTCGGGTGAAACCCTTCTGTGCCACAGGGGAGATCTGTCTCAGTTCTTTTGTCTTGCCCCCATGTACTTACTGATAGCTTTGTGGAGGAGAGTTGGTGGGTGGGTAGACATTTACTCTGTGACTGGGCTCCTTGGGACTGTCATCTGTCATACTAACCCACAGTAGCTATCAATAGTTTGTTAAAAATTGAGCTGGTTTCTCTACCTTCACATGGAAGATAGGTTTATCCTACTTATACTATTGTTCTTTTTTCAGTAAAATTAGCTGTATGATTCTCTCTTAGGAAAGACTAGTCTGTTTCAGAATTCAATTCCTTTAGGATATGTTTTCTCTTATAGGGCCGCACCCGCAGCATAAGCAGGTTCTCAGGGTAGGGGTCAAATCGGAGCTACAGCAATGCCATCCTACAGCCTAGGCCACAGCCACAGCGGTGCAGGATGCAAGCCGTGTCTGTGACCTACACCACAGCTCATGGCAATGCTGAATCCCCAGCCCACTGAGTGAGGCCGGGGAGCAAACCTGCATCTTCATGGATATTAGCTGGATTTGTTTCCACTGTTCCACGATGGGAACTCCCAGGCTTTTTTTTTTTTTTTTAATCATTAGCTCTCTGATATTCTAAAGAACTCAGATTTTGTACTTTTGTATGTTTTGATTATTTTTAAGGTGGGGGTGATGGTTGCATTAGTTTCTTATTGTTATTGTAAAAAGTGCTGCAAATTTTGTCTTGAACAACACAACTTTTTTATTTCACAATTCTGAAGTTCAGAAGTCTGGAATGAGTTCCATGGAGATAAAATCAAGGTGTCAGTAGGGCTGCATGCCTTCTGGAGGCACTAGAGGAAAATTTATTTCATTGTCTTTTCCAGATTTTAGATACCACCTGCTTTCCTTGGCTCGTGGCTCCTTCTTCCAAAGTGATCTTCAAAGAGCAATAATTCAAAAAGATACACACATCCCTATGTTCTCTGCAGCACTATTCACAAAAGCCAAGACATGGAAACAACCTAAATGTCCACTGACAGATGAACAGATTAAGATGATATGGTGCATATATACAATGGAATATTAGCCATAAAAAATGAAATAATGCCATCCGCAGTAACATGGATGCAACCAGAGATTCTCACACTAAGTGAAGTAAGTCAGAAAGAGAAAGATAAATATATGATATCACTTATATGTGGAATCTAAAATACAGCAAAAATGAATCTATCTAGCAAACAGAAACAGACTCACAGACATAAAGACTTGTGGTTGCCAAGGAGGAAAAGGAGGGAGTGGAATGGACAGGGAGTTTGGGGTTGGGAGGTGCAAACTATTACATTTAGAATGGATGAGCAATGAGTTTCTACTGTACAGCACAGGGAACTATATCCAGTCTCTTGGACAGAACATGATGGAAGATAATATGAGAAAAAGAATGTGTGTGTGTGTGTGTGTGTGTGTGTGTGTGTGTGTGTGTGTGTGTATAACTAGATCACTATGCTGTACAGCTGAAATTGTCATAACACTGTAAATCAATTATACTTTAATAAACATGGACAACAAAAACAAAAAACAAAGAGCATCATTACTCCAACTCTTGCTTCTCCGATCATAACTCCTACTCTCACTGTGACATTTTCCCTTCCTTCTACTTTCAAGGACCCTTACAATTACATTGGATCCACTTGGATAACACAGGATAACCTTCTCTTTTCAAAACCCTTTACTTAATCACATGTACAATGTCTCTGCCATATACGGTAACATACCCATGGGTTTCAGAGATTAGGACATGGACATCTTTGGGGGGCATTATTCAGCCTACCATAGTGTTCTATGGCAACTTCCTACCTCCTAATAGAAGTTGGAGATAAGGACATTATTTAAAATACTAAGTTTTATTTCTATCTTTCACAAAGAAATATGTTTTATAGGTAGTGCAATAAAGGAAATACTCCATCATGGTTTACAGCTAAGTGTTTCTTCTTTTCCTTAGTAGAGCAAAGAGGGAAATCTAACTCCAAAGTACTAAGGCTTGGCTACAGTTGCTACAAGCTTGTATTGTTGTTGTTGTGCTTTCAATTTTAAAAGTTTTATTGAAGTGTAAGTTGATTCACAAATTGTGATAATTTCTGATGTACAACAAAGTGACTCAGTTATACATATACACACATCCATTCTCCTTCAGATTCTCTTCTCACACAGATCATCACAGAACACTGGCTAGAGTTCTCTGTACTATACAGTAGGTCCCCCTTGGCTCAAATGGGGATTGATATCGTTCATAGATCTATTTTGACTGTGACATTCAATCCCATAGGTGATTACTAATAACATGGTAGAAACTCAATAAGTAAATGTTCATTCACCTTCATTTTCTCTTTCTTTCTTTAACATAACAAATTAGAAGAATTAACAGGAGACCAGAACTGCAAACATGCAGCGGCAGCAACGTCCAAGTCGAGAATTTCCGTTTGAAACACCCACTATTACTTGTGACCTTGATCTTGGAGGAATTCAGGTGTGTCTCACTGACAGTCAACCATGTAAAAGTTCACAGAGTTATATGCTGTATGATTGACATCCTGTTATGTTGCCTACTCTCCCAAGGTCTCCCACAGTCAATTCAGATTCACTATCCTCCATGGTAGAAATATGTCTAATACCACATCCTTCTGACCTTTAATTATTTCCATGGTAATCGGCCCCCAAAGAAATAGCCTCAAATAAGATCTTGTATTACTGTTGTCAGAGTAACTTGGCAATGGCTGATGGAGTTACATCAGAACTCCATATACAGATCTTCTCTTCGTGGGCATTTTTTTCTCCAAATAAGTACCTACTCAGTACAATTAGTCATTTCAGTACCCTATATTTTAGAAGTGTTCATATGGGGTTTATAAATAGCTGGCATAGAAAAGTGGTTTTGGTTTAATAATGCCCTCATTTTAGATGACACCAAGTACCCTGCTATTGCTAGAAAAGTAAATTCTAATATACCTCTTAGAAAATGCTAATCCCAGTCCATTATTATTAGTTCATCCTATGGGATAGGATTGAGACAATGTGACCTGCATGTAAAACCATGAGTAGTAATTATAGTTTAAGATGTCCCATTATTAAAATAAAACGTTTGTAAAAGAAAACACTTCCTATAGTTAGTTTAGACCATCTCTTACAAGCTTTTGCTATGTCCATCTTCACATTTTGAGTAATAAAAGTTACACAAAAATACTGTGTGTCATTCATGGCTAAATACCAGGGCCATTGCCACATTGCTTTCTCTTCTTTTCTTTCCCAAAGTCCACACACAGGAGTACAGTCCTTCGAGCTACTCATTTATCATGACGGGCAGGCTGCAGAACATAGATATAGTAATCTGCTTGGCTGACTCCTGCTACATGTTGGGAGTCATGGAATAGGACTCAGCAGGTTGAGAGCTGTGCACCCACGCACAGCAGAACACTGTGATTACAGCAGGTAGGTGGCTCGGGTAATGGAGAACTTGAGAGAGGAGGGAGGCTAGCATAATATGATGTGTGATTTATTGGAGTTGGTGGGGACACATGCTATAATTGTATGCTTGGGATAATGTCTGCTTGTTGTGTCTTTCATACCCTCCGGAGGCCAGCCCCCCATGCAAGTGATAACCCACTGGAGCTTTTGTTGTGAGTGCGTTTGAAACATATGAAATGAATAGCAACTGATTAATTGGAGCCGACTACATTTTTGGAAAACAAATCAAAGTGATTTGCATAAATCACAATTTGTTACATAATACACTTTGAGGGCACAAATTACCTTTTTAAAGCCTAAGACACATATATACACAGTCGAACAAACAGAAATATAATAAGCTGGGCTACAACCACATAATTCATATTGAATACTGGATGCCAAAACTGATATGAAACAAATGATTTTCCAATAAACTACTCAGGCAGAGCCATATCTGTTCTAAACTTTCAATTGAATATTATTTATAAGACCAATAATTCTTCCCAATTGTTAACCGTGGAATGAGGGAACAATCTGTTTTACATATTAGTTTGGTGGGTTTGTGTATTCCCAAGTTGGAAACCAATGTATAGTTATGTCTCCAAAGATGTGGTAAATAAATAGTAAGTCAGAGAAGTACTTGCAGGAAAACTTTCACAGCAAAATCATTACCGCCTTTTCCTAGTTTTGAATAAAAACTGAGGTAGTAAAAACAGTGTTGTCAGCATTACAGGCAAATATCTCCATCATCATTATATATTTCTCTGAGTTTAATATCTATAATTGATTTTTTAAAATTGCCTTTTTGTTTTTCTTAAATGTATTATCTGTATCATTCTTTTTGTTAAAAACTAGACTATACAAATATGAAAACTGAATTTCAACCTTTATTGATAACCACTTTAGTATTTAGTTAATTTCCCCTTTGATTTGGTCTTAGGTTATATTATATATAAATGTTATATATATGTATATATACATTTTTACATACACACAGGCATATGTTCATACATACATATGAGAAGTAATCTCAGGAAAATACATATAATACACAAAAACTTATTAGAAAATGGGATTGTACCATATATGTCACTTTATAATCTGCTTTTTTACATAACAAAAGGTACCAAACATTTTTCTGGTCAATAAATGTATACCTATATCATTATGAAATATTATTATTTATTTAACCAAACATTTTTTTTTACTATAATAAACAAAATCTCAAAGAAGATCCATATACATAAATCTGAACACTCTTGTTTGATGATTTTGTTGGGATAAGTTCCTAGAAGTGGAATTATTGAATCAAAATGTTTGCAAATTTTGAAGTCTTTGGCTCATATTGTAAAATCACCTTCCAGTAAGCTTGAATCTGAAACTATTGTCTTGTCCTTTTTTTTTTGCTTGTTTGTTTCTTTTTATGGCCGTACCTGTAGCATATGGAAGTTCCCAGGTCAGGGGCTGCATCACAGCTATAGCTGAGACCTGTACCACAACCATAGCAACACCAGATCCAAGCCACAGCTGCAACCTACACCACAGCTTATGGCAACACCAGATCCTTAACCCACTGAGCTAGGCCAGGGATTGATCCCGCATCCTCACAGAGACAGGTCCTTAACTCAATGAACCACAACAGGAAATTCTCTCCCTCGTCTTCCTGTTTCATGACCGCTACCTACAAATGAAAATGCCCTTCTATAGTAGCTTGGGCCCCTCTCTTCCTTTTATAACAATCTTCCTTTCCCCCTTTATTCCTGCCTTCCTTTAGATAGATGAAGAACAAAGCACCTTTTTATTTTCTTTAAGAGCAATTCACTTAACAGAAATTTACTTAATAGAATGATGAAGTTAAATAATTTCTTACCTTTGTGTTAATTCACTCTTGGAAAGAAAATCACTCACCTCTGGATTGTAGAATTTCATGTTGTCATTTCTGTGCCTTTCATCTTGCTCTTGTTAAAGTGTTGATTAAGAATATTTTCCTAGGAAAATCAATGTATAGACGTGTTATTTCATTTCTTTTAAAAGGAAATGGATATACTATAAAAATCCTAAACTTAGTTTGCAATTACCAAATGTCTCAGCAGGCCACACCAATCATCAGTAAGTTGAAAACAGAATGAACCATAGAGTCTTTCTCTCTCTTAATTCACTAAGTTTTTTTTTTGGGGGGGGGCTGCACCCTGGCATATGGAAGTTTCCAGGCTAGGGGTCAAATTGGAACTGCAGCTGCCGGCCATAGCCACAGCCACAGAAACACCAGATCTGAGCCACGTCTATGACTTACACCACGGCTCATGGCAATTCTGGATCCTTAACCCACTGAGGAAGGCCAGGGATCAAACCTGTGCCCTCATGGATACTAGTTTGGTTTGTTACCACTGAGCCACAATGGGAACTCCTTATTAGTTCTTTTTAGAAAAAGGTTCATTATTAGGATCACAACAGATACTTATTGGCCTTCATAAGAGCTTCTAGCCTCTAATCTTTTTGTATGTACTTTGCCTCTTCTTGACAAGTATATTTTTTAAAAAATCCCAAATTAAGAGATTTGGAAGGAAGCCAAAATTTTTGGACAAAAATAATTTTCTCAAGTGCAAACTTAGAATTGGGGGAATTTTTTGTTAATAAAAAATTGGAAATTCTCAGAGGTTTCCCCTGCAAAGTGGCTACATAATATAAACTAGAAAACTTATCATATTGATAAGTTCTAATTTTAAGAAATTTGTTTTAATAATATATTGGTATTCCAAGATAGACACAGTAACATTGATATTGTTGATTGGGAATATTTTTTTCAAGTATATATGTGTGTGTGTGTGTGTGTGTGTGTGTGTGTGTATGTAACTAGGTCACTTTGTTGTGTAGTAGAAATTAACAGAACACTGTAAATCAACTATAATGGAAAAAATTAAAAAAAAAACTGGAATATTTTTTCCTAGCCAAATGCTTTTCCAACTTCATGGCATAGACATATTAGGAAAATAAATTTCATTTAGTTAGGGTGGCCCAAGGCAAAATTGTGAATGGGTATTTTCCTAACTCCAATGTCTCATTTGAAAAATTATTGAGCATATATAATATCCTGTTCATTGCAATAAGAGTAAAAGAATAAGGTAATTTCCCTAATCATAAAAAGTACTCAGCCAGGAAAAATGAAGGAAAACTGGAATAGGTTAAAGACCCTTCCATGGGAGAGAACAAGGTGTGCCAAGATTGAATGCAGGAAAGAATGGAACCGTTTTGAAGAGGTAAGAGGATTTCCTTGGAGTTCTTTGATCTCCTTCTCTGAATCTGCTAACTCCAAGCTATGGCTATTCAGGGTCACCAGTCCATGTAGGTTCCCCTTACACAGTGGACCAGGATCAGAACATTTCTGTTTTCTTCTACCTCTTCACAAAAATTCTTTCCACTGTAGCTATTTGTCAGAAAGATGCTAACATCTTTGTGTGAATATTTGCCATTGACTTATGGGATACTGCACATGCTATTGTTCTGGGGATAAACCTTATCAGTGCCTAATGGAACAAACCTCTAATGGTAGAACTTCAGGCAACAGCAGCAACCCCTTGTTCTGGAGATATCTGGGGATCTTTCAAATTTCTCCTCTTAGCCATTTATCTTGGCCGCAAAAAAGTCTAACTTTGTATCTAAAATAAATCTTGGTAATAGAAAGCTTTTCTGAAGAAAAAAGTGTGTATACAATTGTGAGTGATACCTGTGCCATATTCAAGAATTTGCTATAATGTTACTCACAAAACTCAATACAACCATTGTCTTCCACTGTCTGCTTACCTTGCTAAATACAGGTAACTGCTATTGACTGATTCTCTGGACAGTACATATCCTGAGATGCACTTGTGACAGTCAAGACAATAAAGTAATGGTTGGAGTGGTTCAAGGCTGAGGCTCCTGTCTTATGAAATCAATGTGAGCTTGCTGGCATGTGTCTTTCTGGTAACATGCCTGTGAGTTAAGATGCTTCCTATTGTAGCTCATAGCGTCTGGCGCCTAGAGATCTCCTGGTTTTGGCTGAGGCTTGTTTTACACATTATTGGGGATTAAACTTGTTGGTGCTAGTTCCATCTTTTCCATTAGATGTTCATTAATAAAACTCCAGAAGCCCATTATTCATCACATCATACTGGATGGCTGTTCATTCACCTAAAGTTTTCACATTTGATAACTTCCTCATTTGTGTTAATTGGGTACTTGGAATTTTCCATCAATCATGGCATCTCAGGTTTTGACTCTTCTGAAAGAGTCCATTTGTAGCACCTATTTTATACACTAGCTGCACACAAGCAAAATTAAGTGTAGGATCCAATTTCAACTATGACTCATGTCTGCTTTGACTGAAGTGCAGGGCACAACTTGGCCCCTTAACAAATTCTGCCACAAAAAAGGAAAATAAAGCTAAGATACGTTACCTTTACCTCTGTGCTCCTTACGCAGAACTCCACTGATCTGTAGTGCCATGAGAAAAGATTCACATCCAAGGAGGCTTTGAAAGAACATTTGCTGTAGGGAGCAGTGTGGCCCAAATGCTCAGCAAGTTCTGAGTGTTTGGAGAACTGAATTCTCTGGAATGTTAAACAGCATCATGATTTTGTTCTTTGCGTCTTTCCTGAGCCCCAACAGTTAAATCTGATGCTCTCTCTGGATCATTCCAGCCCTGAATGTGATCAGAATCTATGGGTGAGAATTCTGGAGGTCAGAGGGAGTATTATGTTAATTTCCTCTCCCTCCAAAGAACTATTCTCTCTGTTTCCATTTACCTACACTCTCCCTTAAAAGAAATGTATTTCTCTTTCTAACTGTAATCTGAAATTCATGCTGCTTCTCTTTTCACTGTAAAACAATTTTTTTTAAAAAAACAGGATCATTGGTGGTGTACATTTTGCTTTTTTTTTTTCTATTGCTCTTATCAGAAATGTTATGATTTAACTATAGCATATTCCAATGAAAGAGAAACTCAGCAGAGGACAAAGGCTCAGGCTGCCTACGTCCATGACCCTCGGTGAGTCCTCTTTCCATGATGTGATTGGCCTGTAACTATCTGCTCACTGGGGTGAATCAGCAGTCATCCTACTGGTTTGCAGATCTTCAAGGTCAAGTAAATAAGCAATTCCTGCAGCCCTAAGTTTCTCCTTATGCCAACATGCTGCCAGGACACTAAGTAGGTCACAATAGGACCCAGATAATAATTCATTTCAGGTTTCCAGGTTGCTAAGAGCCCTGGTGCTTTTCCCATGTATGGCCCACACTCTCTTCAATCTTCCTTGGCTACTTCCCTTCTGAGGTCTTGCTCTCAGATCTGCATATATTTACATGTTTTAGCCTGTAAGCTTTTTAGCTGCAAATTATATAAAATAGAGGTCAGCCCTCTGCCAATATAATTTTCTCCCCCCCCCCATTTGCTTACTCTAAAAAATAAATAAAAACATGAAGGAGAAAGAATAAAAAAGTGAAGTCTTCTCAAAGAGGTTTTTAACTCTGATGTTGAAAGAAGAGTGGTTTACCTATTACTCTCCAGAGAGCTACACTTTATCCCCAAATTTCAAGTTGCTTTGCTCCAAGCTGGTGCTTTCTCTAGCATACCTGGAGGGAAAATGGTGCTTCTCAAAGATTAAAAGACTTGTGATCTCCTCCCATGAGGCTGGATCTCAAGACAGTATATAGACTTGGATGCTATGGACACTCAGTTAAATCCTTAACGTCTGATCTGGGTTTCTGACAACAGTTCAGCTATGTTAGTAAAGTTATAGTTACTGAAAATCAGAGGGTCGGGTCTTTCTGCTTTCAAGATCACGGTGATTCTCAACCTTTCCTCAGATTTCTAAAGTCTCAGATGATTTTTTTGGAACATGTGTTTAGTTTCATATTTTCATCTACCCATTCTAATTCCCTTTTTTTTTCTTTTTTAGGTCACACCTGTGGCATATGGAAGTTCCTGGGCCAGGGGCCGAATCAGACCTGTAGCTGAGGCCTACACCACAGTCACAGCAACACTGGATCTGAGTCATGTTTGTGAACTATGGCGCAGTTTGTGGCAATGTCGAATCCTTAATCCACTGAGTGAGGCCAGGAATCGAATCCGCATCTTCATGTATACTATGTTGGGTTCTTAACCTGCTGAGCCAGAACGGGAACTCTTCCATTCTAATTCTTAAGTGTTACTGCTGTTTAACTTACTTTCAGTTTCAGGCTCCTTCTACATCCTTCAAATTTTCCAAGCACTTTTGGTTTTGTTTACTTTTTAAAGCATACTATAAAATACTATTCATGGATTTGAGAATGAAGAAGAAATATCACTAATTCATAAATTCCATAAAATTTCATCTCTTACACTTAGGTGCCGCTAGCCTATCTGGCCCATTTGTGCATATTAGAAGAAGCCCATCCTTCCTCAAGGTATTTTCCTATCTGCCAGGACAACAGTCCTAATCAATAAAAAAATTATGACTATGAATGGTTCTCCCTGGAGCTGGCCAGGGCACAACGTGTACCACTGTATGCAAGAGACACTGAGTCTAACTTTACCTGAACATTGCTGCAAGTATCCTTATATACTTGAAGGAATACCATCTTTATAGATTAACTATGACTGCTGCAATGTGGAACCAAATTAAAGTTCAATAGAAGATAGTTCTTCACCAACGATGGAAATGATTGTTATCTGAGATAAGAAAAATGGCTCCTTTTCCTAGGATTATAATGTAAAGCTCTTTTATCCACTGAAAAACAGCAGAGGCAGGAAGCCAGTCTTTTCTGAAGAGATTGCCTCCAGAAGAAACAAAATTTCAATGTTAAATAACGAAATCTGTAACATAAATCATGCACTACACAGTGTGTGATTATTGGGCACATTATAATCTGTGTTGTGCCGTATTTTAAAATACATCTGATGATTAATAAATCATCCATGGGAAATGACATATGGATATCAGAAAAATGGTTCTCTGAGTACTGCTAAAATCTGCAGAGTAGAATGTTGGCAAGTTTCCAGGGCTTGATTCATATGCTCTTTCCAAAATCTAAACAACAATGGATCAAATGTTTACCTGTATTAATGGTTTAAGTTAATCATTCCACCAATTCTCAGAAGACCATAATGGGAATCAAAGGTTATGATCTAGATTTAATGCCATTCTAGTTACATCCTATTAAATGTTCATCTTTTTTTTACCTCTGAACAAAGTATAACAATGGAACCCCACTGCCTAAACTAGAGGATGAAGTACAAACTCTTTAGCAAGGCATACAAAATGTCCCTGGCTAAGTTCATGGTCTAGGATTTTGTGTAAGTCGATGAGGGAGAGGCTTGGGCTCTTTCCTGAGCTGAGGTCTTCAGAATCTTTCCCATGATCAAGGGGGATCTAATGTTTGTGTCTTAGATGAGAATATGCTCAGATGAGAATATGCTCAGAATATGCTAGATGAAGAGCTTTAGAACTTAATTTGAAGGGAAAAGTCTGCCATGGAGATGAGGTAAAAATGAGGAGGGTAGTACTGGAGGCAGAACCTAAAGACATTCTTCATTCTGAAGAATGAAGCAGTCTGTGGGGTAGTGTATGTTTACATTTTCAAACACTTATCTCTTCGATTCACTAAATTCCAGCTATACTGATTACTACTTTTTCCTCTGCCTTCAGATTTCTTCCCATCACCTTCTACATTTTGAACATATACTTTAAGAACCAACTCAAATCTCTATTTCTATGAATTATTTCTTTCTTTGAAACTTTCACAAACTTGGATGGTAGCATGCATGCTAAAGCATTGTAACTATCTACCTACAGCCTATCTCCTCTTAAAGACTATTAGGTTACTGAGAGTAGGACAGTATCTTCTTTAATTGGCCTATGCCTGTGGCTGGAACCCAAGATAATCTCAGGAGAGTTTGTGGTAACTATGGAAAACAGTATGAAGGTACCTCAGAAAAATAAATACACAACTACTATATAACCAACAATCCCACTCCTGGGCGTATATCCAGACAAAGCTTTCATTGAAAAATATACATGCACCCCTATGTTCACTGAAGCACTACTCACAATAGCCAAGACACGGAAACAACCTAAGTGTCCATCAACAGATGAATGGATTAAGAAGATGTGGTATATATACACAATGGAATACTATTTAGCCATAAAAAATGACAAAAATAATGCCATTTGCAGCAACATGTATGGAACTAGAGATTCTCATACTAAGTGAATGAAGTCAGAAAGAGAAAGACAAAAACCGTATGATATCACTTCTATGTGGAATATAATATATAGCACAAATGAACCTATCTACAAAAAAGAAACAAACTCATGGACATGGAGAACAGACTTGTGTTGCCAAGGGGCGGGGGAGGGAGTGTGATGGACTGGGAGTTTGGGGTTAGTAGACACAGACTGCTGCATTTGGAGTGGATAAGCAATGAGATCTAGATATTGTTCCAGGGAACTATATCTAGTCACTTGTGATGGAACATGTTGGAGGATAATGTGAGAAAAGGAATATATATGTGTGTGTGTGACTGGGTCACTTAGCTGTACAGCAGAAAATTGACAGAACATTGTAAATCAACTATAATAGAAAAAATAAAAATCTTACAAAAATAAATAAACAAACAAAAATGATTGTTACTGAGATTTATATTCTGCCCCCATACATAACAGATAGTCTCAATTGTATCATCAAGTCACAAGTATTCATGGACACCTTTTAGGTGCCAAAGACTCATATTTGCAGATGTTTTTGGAGATGCTGTGGTTTATGTACAAGACATGGGCTTCACCACTGATGAATTTACAATATAATTGGGGAAACAAAATATATTTTCATGTCCTACTGTACAGTGCAGGGAACTGTATCCATATCTTGTGACAGAACATAATGGAGGATAACATGGGAAAGGGGATGTATGTATATGTGTGACTGGGTCACTTTGCTGTACAGCAGAAATTGGCACAACATTGTCAATCAACTATACTTGAATAAAAAATAATTAAAACTTATATTCATGAAATTAGTAAAACAGGCAAGGTAGTATATGATATATGCTGACTTTGGTACAGACCAAGTTAGTAAGTACCTCAAGTAAGGAATATAGGGTTTGAAATAACTCCTTCTGGGAGTTCTGGGAATGATCTTACCATTAAAACCTTCTCATAGAGTAGACAAAGAAATAAAAGATCATAGGCATGGAAAAAGAATTTCTTCACATTAACACTGGAATAAGAGTTTTAGAACTTAACAAAGTGAAAGTTGAAGCCCCTTGCAACCGTGAGGTTTCTCCTAACTGCAAAGCAGTGACCACATTGGGATGGGCAGTGTGTGTTGCTTCAGGAAGGGGAAGAATGTGATAATGTCCTTTGTCTGAGAATATTCTTCTGTTATCAGGACCTGGGTCTTCTAAAGGGCGAACAGGTGGACTGTTATAATGTCCTTTGTCTGAGAATATTCTTCTGTTATCAGGACCTGGGTCTTCTGAAGGGTGAACAGGTGGACTGTTATAATGTCCTTTGTCTGAGAATATTCTTCTGTTATCAGGACCTGGGTCTTCTGAAGGGCAAACAGGTGGACTGTTGCCCAGGTTTCTGATGCCCTCTCTTTTCATTTTGTTTGAGACAATAGTGTTAGAAAATTTTCAAACTGAGATAAAATGTTCTTAATGTTCAAGTAGCCTTGGAGCTAATTTCATTCTTCTCCTTCTCCAATGGGTTGTGTAAGCATTCCACAAGTGTTTATTATTAAAGCAAATTGCTTCAGGAATTCCACAGACTTCTGTGTGCCCTTGCTAAGCAGCATTACTAGGATGGAGCATTTTAGCCATTATTTTGTAGCTAATGCAAAAAAATACATGTGAAAATAAATTCATATTTTTGTAACCACCTACCTTACCCAAATAGTTGGCATCCCCCCCCACTCATGGATAATTACTTTCTGACATGCTCACATAAACAAGAAGAAAAACAAAAAGCATGTTATTGCAGTCATAGTGGTGTTGGAATTCCTGTCATTTTCTTTTGACTTTTATTTCACAGAAATAAGGGCTGAGAAAGCCAGTCCATGGCTGAAGAGCTCTTTCTAAGATAAGCATTTTAGTTCAGCGTCATACAGTATCATTCAGACCCGGCGCCATTTGCTGAAATGGTGTGTGTACTTACAGTTCTTCCTAAATGTGGTAATTAAAGGGAGAAGAGCCATTTGTTTCTTTCCCTTGATTTTTAAACTTGAATTTATTTTTGTATGAGTAGAAAAAAGAGAAAATATAGGCGCAAAACTGTTTATTTCCTTCTTTCCATTTGTATTCTCGTATTAAGCCCAGCCATTTACTTCATTTTCAGATTATCAGTATATATAAACCCATTAAGACAACATGCCTGGAGCAAATACATACCATACAGTCTTACACAGAGATGCAAATGCAGTTTAGAGACTTTGTTGGCTAATCAATTATAAACTGTTTTGACAGAGAAATTTGTGGTTTTGTTAAAATACCCATATACGTATCCTTATACACTCTCTTATTTGCTGGATATTTCTGTAGAATGTCGTATTCTTTCAAAGCTCTCTTTAGCCAGTAATTATTGCTGACAACAATCTAGGCCCTGGTGCTGTTTGCGGTCACCTCTGGCTGCTAAGAGGAGCAATCTAGACCCTAGACTGCAGTTAAATTAAATTATCATAGAGATGCAATATATGCTGCTACACCGTCTAGCCATGAACCCAGAATTGAAAAAAGATTGATAGACTACAGGAATGGATCAACAAATAACTATGTGGGTGGTATTGTAAGATACTTACGCCTACAATATTGATGTAGATAAATGGAATGGGGCTTAAAGATTGTATTTTCCCCCAAAGGAAAGGGTTGTTTGTTTGTTTTCCCCTGTATCAGCTCTTGAATGATAATGACAATGTGTTTATGTTTCCTATATATGGGCCCATAGGCTATTTGGTATAAGACTTGCCTTCTTGCAACTAATATTAAATCGTCATAGGATGAGGTCACAGGCTCTGTGTGCTTGAACTGACTACTTTTCACCCAGGAAAACACTGTGGAAATGACCCATTGGAGGTAACCCCTCAAATACAAACCTTTTGCTTACTGCCAGAGTAGTATCTGCATCTGTGCAGAATAAAAGGAAGCAGTTGTAAAGTGCACTGGGATGTGTCTATAATTATAGCTACCAGTTAATGGAATGAATTATAAGAAGTAATTCCATGATGGCACTGATACTTTTAAAACATAAAAATAATTTCAGTTTGGAATGTCAAATGAGTGTGTTTTAATAAAATCAAATTGAAAAAGCCACCCGGTTTTAAACATTGAACTCTTCATTTGCAGAGGCAGCTTCTAATAAGCAAGACTCTAAACAGCAAAGGAGAATACAAGACAATCATTTCTTTTAAGAAGACCTAGAAGATGAGACTGGAAAATGAGGCCATTAGGTAAAAACATAAAACAGGAAACTCTAGCCTTCTAAATACATGGACAACTGAATACTCCTGAAATACACTGACAACTATTGTTTTGTTAAGCTAGGATTATGAAAGTCCTCAGGTGGTACAGGCATTTTGAGACCCAGTAGAATATAATATATATAGTCTTCATTAGTTTTCAAGAAATTAGGAGGAGGAGATACCAGTTAGTGAAAGGTTGTAAGGTATGAAAAAGCCACGAACGATTGATAAACAGGAAAGAAAGCTCATTGTAACTTGGGCATCATAAAAACAGGACCATGAATGAAGATGAGGTGAGAGAGACAGGCAAGGGATGATCATGTTAGTTGTATAAGCCAGGGTAGGACATCTACTTCTTTTTTTTTTTTTTTCTGATAGAAAGCCATTTAGAGATTTTAAGCACGAGGGTGACAAGATATGATTATACAGTGAAAGGGTATGATGATTGTGGTGTAGAGTACAGATCAAAGAAGAAAGAAATAGAAGAAATATGTCACCACATTCGTCCAAGGCAGAGATGGTGCTTTGGACTATGTTGGTAATAGTGGTGACAGAATTGTTTACATGTGAAATATGTTCTGGAGTAGAATCACAAAAGTTAGATGAAAGATTGGATACTGAGGGTAAACAAACTTTAGAAATCAAAGATGACTCCTAGGATTTTAACTGGCGTTGTTGGCAAGATGGCAGTACTGTTTATTGAATTGGGAAAGGCCAAGGGAAGAGCAGGCTGGGGGAACATTTAGTTTTTGTGACCTGTGGCTGGCATGACTATTAGATATTCATGTGGAAGTGTCGGATAGGTGGTCAAATGTTCAAAGTCTGGCTTATGATGGTACTTAAAACCATGTCACTGAATTAGTTCAAAGAAGAGGAAGCATGTATATATACAGAGAAGATGAGGGCCTAGGTACAGACGTGGAAGAAGAGATAACAAAGGAGACTGAGAAGCAGAATTAGTGTCACACTGGGAAAACGATGTCATGGAAGCCAGAAAACAAAGTTTTAAGAAGACTGAAATTAGTACTACAACAAATGACAATGAGATAATAGGTAACACATGCTCAGAAGAATAACCATTGGCTTTGGCAACATGAAAATCATTGTTGATTTGTCCAGGAGAACCCAGTACTTAAATTATTTCCTTTTTTTCTGTTTCTATCTGCAAAAATCAGAAGCCTGGAGTTCCCTGGTGACTCAGTGGGTTGAGGACCGGGCATCATCACTGCTGTGGCTCAGGTCACTGCTGTGGCACGTGTTCAATCCCTGGCCCAGGAACTTCCACATGCCGGCACAGCCAAAAAAAAAAAAAAAAATCGGAAGCCTGCGTGTTGACATTTGAGGACTTCTCCTGTATGTTAACTGCATATTAAGGCTCCCCCCACTCCCATATCATTGGATTGTAGAATTAATAGGATCCTGTATTATCTCACCTTTGATACATTTTATCAAAGTTTTATCTACATGCTGTCATAATTCAATGTATCTTTCATTCAACATAGGAAAAGAACAGAAATGACCATATCGCCTTTAAAGATGAGAAAAATTTAGGCAAAAGTAATGGTGCTAGGAGCCCTCCGTAGGTAGTTGTCATGCATTAAGTAATAATGAGACTGAAAAATGCAACTTTTTTTCTTTTTATGGCTGCATTCACAGCATATGGAAGTTCCCAGGCTAGGGTTCAAATCGGAGCTGCAGTTGAGGTTTACACCACAGCCACAGCAACACTGGATCTGAGTTGCATCTGCAACCTACGCCACAGCTTGTGGCAACATCAGATCCTTAACCCAACGAGTGAGGTCAGGGATCAAACCCGCATCCTCGTGGACACTACATCAGGCTCTTAACCCACTGAGCTGTAATGGGAACTCCTAAAAAATGCAAATTTTTGGTCAGGAATCCAGTGAACCCTTCTGAGCTAGGTAGAAAAATTTTCTCGAAAGCATCCACCACTGGAGCTCTCAGGAATAAGCAGGGCATTTTTCAGGCACAGAGGAAGGACACGCAGGCCTGTTGTTTCCCGGAAAGAATCGCAAGAATCGCTGAAGCCATAAGAAGAGAGAATTTTATCTGCAATCTTCCCATCCTAGACAAGGCCATCTTCTCATCAAAAATGATGAAAAACTGTCAGTGCTGAAAACATCAAAATGATTTAGATAATCTCCATGTTAATCCTTCTACTCAGGACAGGAGTAAGTGAATAAATTGTAGTTACTCAATTGTTTGTCAAAGGTGCAGCTTCCTTCATATCTGATTGTGGTGATACCTAGAAGGACAACTGCATGTGGCTTAATTTGATTTATGATGAATTCAGTTTTTTTTTTTTGCAAAGGCCATTTTAAGGATTATTGCTCCTTCTGTTGGATCTGGGACCATGCCAAAGATTCTCTGACAAAAAGTACCTGACTCTCAGAGCTTAAACTCTAAAATGTTTACAACACTCTTTATGTGGTACATAAAATACGACCTAAATGTAAGTAAGCCTCCTGTTAAAGTAAGCTTTTAATTTTTCCTTCATTTCATTTCTTTTTGCTAGCTTCACACCCTCTTATTACCCCTATTTTCAATTTGGTAAGCCTGGAGAGAAACAAGCAAACAGATGAAAGAGAATTTACTGCATCTTTTTTCATTGAAGATGCAAGTTATATTTTAGCTGGAATAGGTCTTGGAGAGGAATCAATCAACCAGCTCTTTTCAGAGATGAGAAAACTGAGGCCTAGTGAGGGTTCCATTTCTAACTGGTGGTGAGAACAGAGAGAAATCCAGGAGAGATGCATCTTAGATGAAATGCACTTTGCATTTCTATTAGACTGTGATATTCATGTGTCAACTGGGTGATTCAGGTTACTACTTCCAAAATACGATCTAAGACCAAAGCTAATTTCATGTTAGTCTGTATAAATAAAAGTGTACTTTTCAGAAAAAGTGGCTGGACTTCAAAAAAAGTATTTCATTTTGTTTAGGTGCCGTATTTTAAAAGAATCTCTAGGAGGCAGTTACTGTCATGGCTCAGAGGAAATGAGTCTCACTAGCATCCACGCAGGTTTGATCCCTGGCCTTGCTTAGGGGGTTAAGGATCTGCTGTTTCTGTGAGCTGTGGTGTAGGTCACAGACTGGGCTTAGATCCTGTGTTGCTGTGGCTGTGGTGTAGGCTAGCAGCTACAGCTCTGATTCAACCCCTAGCCTGGGAACCTCTATATGCCGTGGGTGTGGACCCAAAAAGATAAAAATTAAAAAAAAAAAAAAAAGGAATCTCTAGGGGAAAGTAAGAAGGATACAAAAGTCATGTGAAAAGTAGTCCAGACAACTAGAAATGATAAATTGGACCCCAAAATATCTCTTGGAGGAGAAGAAATAGAACAGGAAACAAGGAATGATATTTGCATGGAATCAGTTTATTCTGCAAGACTAAAACTAAATGTGTATATATTTCAAAGAGGTGGTATTCTGTAATGGTTAAGAGTACAGTCTTTAGAACCAGAGAGAACTAAGCAGCTTTGTGTCCTTGTAGAAGTTTCCTAAACTATGTCCTCATCACTTCATCCTTAATGTTCTGTGATAATCTGTGTGGGAAAAGAATCTGAAAGAGAATGGATATGTGTACAAGTAAAAGTGAACCACTTTGCTGTACAGCAGAAATTATCACAACGTTGTAAGTCAACTATACTTCAGTAAAACTTAAAAAAACGAAAAAAATAAAATGAGCTCTTCAAGTGGATTTAGATCTGGATACGGATATAAATAAAGGTCTTTCCCAATGTCTGGTAGGTAGTTGAATGCTACATAAATGGTCACTATTATTATTAAACTTCTCATGTTTCTGTATGAAGAAGGTCTCATTCTAGGTAAATATGATATCACTAGAGAATAATACAGGCAATCACAGACAGCTGTTCCAAATGAATGTTACAGACTGGAAGTCACGCACAGGATGGGTGGTTTCTAAAGTGTCCTAGTGATGTGATGATTTTGGCCTCCTAGTCAGTGTCTTTACTACTAACCTGTGTGTAAACTTCAGAAGAACACAGCAAATTGAAGGCAGGATTTGAAAACCATTCCTGAATCTTCATTATTCAATAAAGTGTAGGTTTGAAAACAGGCATAAAATCATGGGTCCTGTGTGCAGTGTCGTCATTTCCACACTCAAAAAATTCTCTCAATGGTTATTTTCTTCTGCGTGTTTACAACCTGATCTTCCTGGACAACTCTATTTTGATTATAATCCTGATACCAGATGTTTGATCCAGTGTTGGTTCCTTATTCTATCTGCATACTACAGACAGAGAAACAGTATGATGAGTCCATTGGCTGACACTGAGGGAAAAGGGACAGATGGAGGGGGCAGGAAAGCTGGAGAAGAATAAGGAGAAAGTGAGGTCAAGTTCACCAAGTAATCTATTCCCAGAATTAGAATCAGCATGCACGGAGCTCTCATTCCTTAGCTCCAAGCTAGGCTGGATGCCTTCTAAATTTTAATATACTAATTTGTTTCTCTTGAATTTAATTTACACTTTTACAGCATTTAATAAGTGACTTGTATCAAAAGGTCATTTGATTGTGCTGCCCACATCTCTCATTCAGATTTTTAGTGAGGCAAAATCTCACAGGTTTGAATAACACAAAGCATTCTCTGAAAGTTTCCATACCGAGGTGGGGAAAACAGACACATATCTAGCTTCAACCTGGACAGGAAGCAGCAATTCTAACAGGATTAGTAAATGGCAATAATTGTAACATCCTGGAGGAGACTTGTAGTAACACTCAAGCTCTCAGCGCCCTCATTGAGAAGCATCTTGGTGCTGATGAATCAATACATGTATGACAGAGACTGAGGCCCAGTGATGGGGAAAAGGGTGATAATTTTTTCATATTTGTTTTGCCAGAGATAAAATTAAAGCCTAGAAAATGAAGGATTTGTGATCACTGAAGGCTAAAGTTGTTTGCTATCCTCAGATTAGATAGACATTTAAATATTAGCTTTCATACTCACTGTATCCAGATTCTTGAAATGGAAATCCTGGTTATGTTTAGAAAGGGAAAGGGTAATTTTCTCAGCATTCTCACCGAATTATTTTGAACAAAAACAAAAGGAGCCCCTCTTTTGCCAGGTAGATGACTATTTCTCCGGCCTTGGATACTGATGAAACAAACTCGTGATTTATGGACCATCAGCAATCATCTCATCAGAGTAACACAGACTACTCTGGACCATGTACCAACCAGATTCTTTCTGGAAGAAATTTGGTTAGCAAATCTACTTAAACCTCCACAATTCAGCATCAAAACATTTTGGCTTTCTATCTTCCCTTTTACCTTTGGGAAAAAGAACAACATACAGGTGGTATGAGAGGTACAAAGAGGTTCAAAGCAAGATGCTGTCATTGAAATGAAAACTACATAGATCTAACTTGCCCTAATGCATTATGCAAAATTAAAAAAAATATATAATTCAAACCAAGCATGTGTGGTCAAAAATTGTAATGCTTGATAAAAACAGACTTTCCCCTTAAGTAGTGAGTCTAGAGGATGTATTTACAGGGCTATCAAAACAATCGGCAACATCATAAGGCATAACATTTGTTTGTCTTCTCAGGAAAGTAACTATGCAGGCTTATGGATCATGTAAATTAGACTTTACTATTTTGATGTCCTTGCCATTTGTTCTTTTAAGTTTCGAGCCTAAGGGGTAGATTCTATCAATGTGCATGTGTAAGTCCCATTAAGGCTAATAGGAATTTGGTGCCTGAGTCCAAAGAAAAATCTGCCTCTGAGATGGCGTTTTGCACGTGTAGTGCACAAAGAAAAATAACCAAAAAGAAAAAAAATCCATTTCTCTTCATCCAAAGCACATAAAACAATTATATTAATTATAAGTACAAGATAGAGTACTTGCTTGTGGAATTTAATAAATTGGCAATTTTATGCATTTCCCTCGCTCAAAATGGCTTTCCTCAAATATGCTTTAGGTTGTCTCAGGCTTTGAAGAGCCTGGTGACGGATGGAAACCAAGAGAAATAGGAGTGGTGGGAGTACATTTCTCAACACGGTCTTCATTTATTTATATTCTGCAGCACACACACTCATGATGTTTCAAACTTATTTCCACCAGATTCAAAATAAAGCCTGGAACACAAAAACAGCTTGCCCCCTTTTCTTGTTTAAGGCTCTAGCTGCTGAGCCTTCCTTTGTATCTCAGTTTCGAACCACATAAGAAATTTTCAGGCGAGAGTCGGTATTCAAATGAGATGGTAATTTAAAAAATTGCTCCATCCTTCTGTTTATTTTGGCGGAAGGGAAATATTGGTTCTTGGAGTTGCCTTAAAACCCAGATAAAAAACAATTTTTATCCTTATACCTCTTTCGGAAAAAAAAAATTCTACCTCAAGAAATTTCTTTAACAAAGAGAACATTATTTCAGACTCTAACATTTCTGTCTGCCGATTATCATTAGTCATAAGCTAAGCCCCGCACTAAATGTCTAGTGAGCACAGATAATGTTCATTTTGTCTGGAAGACAGGTTGCCGCCTGTCAAGGAGCGATGGAATAAATGACAGGTTTTGACTCTGTGCCTTGCAGGCATATTAGGCTAAGAAATCGCCAACATGATGAAAAATTATTTTGTCAAAAATTTGTAGGTCACCCATCATTGTCTAATGTATTCTGTGATTAATTGCTAGCATAGATCAGCATTATGTCTTTCCAGTGAATCGCTTAATTGTTGCCTGCTTCATGCTCTTAATGTAACGATGAGGCATCTGCTCCTTTCACATGTGCTTTTAAATGCCAGCTTTTGCATCCAGGTTACAGGGTTGGTCATATTCAACTTAAAGAACTAGTTCAAATTAAAACTTCGGGACCGCCATCTCTTCCTGCTTTTTTTATCGGAGCGTGCGCGGAAGGCTGAGTGTTAGTGTTAATGTATGTAGATTTTATTTCTGATGAGTGATTATTTGACTGCTCATTTTACGAAGATTTATGGTGTGCTTTCTATCTCCTGACTGCAGTGCTACTCTTATCTTTAATAAAGGAGATGAGGACATTAATCAGCCATTGTCAGGGCTCCTGACTAAGACATTAAATGTACTGTATGGGATAGGTAAACACGCTCCAGATCCTTCTCTACTCTACTAGATCAGGCAAAAAAACACTCATTATATTTATCATAATTTCACATCTGCTGTTTTTGAAGCAATGTACCATGAGGCCATAAACTGTATTACAACTGTGCATAAATTCAACTGATTTGTGGCTAGAGTAACTAATTCCTAAAGTACATTTTAGAAAAACAAGCAGTGAGCCCTGAAATTGCAATTCCATAAAGGCACTAAATTACTGACTGCAGAATCAAAAATTTGCTTGATGTGATTCTGCAGTGACCATTTTATAAAAAGTGACAGTGCGCCTGTGATTGAGTCAATAAAATAAGGACGAGTGAGCTGTACACTCAAACAAGATTAAAGAGAAAAGGAATGACAGAGGACAGACTCACGGTATACAAATAGATGAAAGCATAATGTTTCCCCCAAAATGGCTTAAGGATGCAACTCTTCTAGCACCCATATCGATTTGTCAGTAATCTTTTCATTATTTTGGAGGTGAAAGAAAAAATTTAATTTCTCTCTTTTATTAATTCTACTGCATAATCAGGAGCATCCTTAATATGTTAACAAAATTGATTTAGAAATAATATTTTAGTTGTGGCCTTACCTATTGATTCAAGCTTGCCATAATATTTCCTAAAATTATAAAGGATAATTCTTTATGCACTTTTTTACTTGTCTTCTTGCTGTTAAGGGTGTATGTCCAAGTAATCTCTTTGTTAAGGCATCCAGCTCTGTTTGGGCAGAAAATGTGTGTGTGTATTTATGGGAGGGGGAGTGGAGTATTTCTGTTTGTGTTTTTTACCCTCACAACACGCACCACTTCATTTTTTACAAATTTGATAGGTACCTGAACTTGCTATTATATCTTCTGCAAAAGAGAAAGGAGAGCAGGAAGTGATCTTTCATACAGGACAAGTGAAACCAGAAACACCATTGTTTTTGAAGACAAAATGCACTTGACATTTGTTAAGATGAGAACCAAAGGCAGACCTGACACTTGGAATCCTGAATAGAGGGGTAAACCCCCAAATGAAACCTGCTAAGGGGGGCCACCATGTATGTTCTCCCAGAAGTAGGATGACTGTGTGATTATTTATTGACTAGGAAAAGCAATTTAAGAGAAAAATAAATGGAACTCGACTTTCATTGCTTGGGTGTCTCAAGATATCCATTGCCTTTCACCAATTATTTCATGCATCTTTGCCATTGAGCCTGGAAGTGCTGATGAGGTGCATTTGTTATGTTTGACTATGACACATATGCATTCCTTAATATTCTGTGTTTCGAGGTGTCTTCTCAATGCATATGGGCAGTTACTTCCTATTGAGAGCAAATTGTGAAGGGCATTTACACAGGACATATTTTAGAGTAATATAATCCTATTTGGTTTTATCTACAGAAGAGTATATTCGCCATATTTTATCCCTTTTCCTGACCACTATCCTGGTCAACTTTTATAACTGCAAATCTGGAGCTGGCACATTGAATATTGCTCTATTCTTTACTCATAATATCAAGTCAAAAATGGTTGTGTTCACAAGGCATTGCATAGTTTCTATCTAATGGTATCAATCTGTGCATCACAGAGCGTTTCTTTTCCTGACATTATTACTTTACTGAAATTAAGCTTGAAACAATCTGATGTCAGATACTGTATATCTACTTTTATTGCCAGCCTTTCTGAGCCCACCATATTGCCAGGACTGCATCTCATTTTAGATGGGTTTAACCAGATATATATTCTCAAGTTTATTGAGAGTTGGATAGATTACATTTCCCATTCTCAAAGAGCAGGCTGGTCCTTTCAGTGCATTTTATAGAACAAATGTAAATTCACATGCTGCAGTTGACAAAAATTCATGGTTCTTTTCTTAGTGTCAAAAATAAATTCAGCATAGCATTGGAGATGAGTAAGTGTGGTATGGAGGAGCAGGCTTCAGTTCACCCTTTCTGATTTAGCAGCAGTTTCGATGTACTTGAGAAATCTGTAAAAGTTCAATTATTATGGTCTAGGCAAAGAGATTTGCTCACACAACAGAGCTACTGTACTTGGGAATGAATTGTAAGGACTCCATGAAATGCAAAGCACTTTCTGAACACAGCAAGCCTCCTTACCTTCCAGCTCCTCTCTCCCTTTCCTTTCCTCTTTCACTGCTGTTAAATAAAACACAGGCAAAAAAATGGCCAAGTCACTCATTAAAATGCAATAAAAATTAGTCTTTTGTTACATTTGGGAATTTACATATTTAGGAGGTGCAGGATATGCAGACAATAGCTATCATATAAATTTATTAGCAGCTTGGCTTGATCAGTTTGTCAAGTTTGCTTACATATGTATGTTTTAGAAGGAAAGGCAGATTTGTATGAAAAAGGTGTTTATAGCTTTTTCAGTAAACCAAACATACTGAATCATGGAAAAAAATGCTTTCTCAAATACCACACACTTTATCAACACAACACACAGCTCAGATTGTGGACTGTCTGCTTAAATGCCAAGAGTGTGTCTTTATAAACAAACAGCATGTCTTTCTATATTTACATTCATTGATTTGATTTTTTTCCTTGGTCAAAGCTGGGGGTTTCCTCTAACTACCCATAAAATACTGGTATTGCTTGCAGGGAAAAAAAAATCCAGAGTATTCTGTGCAAAGAACGTCATCTGACTACTAGACGAATCAGTGTGGGTACATATGCTCTAAACACTTTGCTTTTGTCATTTCATTTTGCTACCTCAAGGTCTGAACAACTGGAAAGAGGTAAGACCTACATAATTTCCAGGAAGGGGGAATGTAATCAGACTTTCTCAAAGAGGAAGGTCTAGTCCCCTGGTGTCACATGTACTCTCCTGATCTTATTTGTGATCTTATCTTGCTGATAAGATCACAAATAAGATGGGATCTCGTGGAATCTCAAGGTAAAGTCCTCCTCTTGGCATCAGTGAGGCAAGGATAGCATCTGGTTACAAGGGGAAGACACATCTGGGGACACACACACACACACACTGCAGGTGAAACATATTACACAGATATGGTACACAGTTATTACTTACAGTCATTCCATCTGACATATTTATGGTACGCCTGTAAAATATATTTTAACATATTAAAAATTATTTCAAGTTTGTGAATTTGAATGAGAGGCAAACGTCACAGTAATCCAAAACAAAATTACAGAGCTTATTTCTGAGACATCATGCCTTGTGAAAATTAATCCTCAAAGAACATATGTTTACCTTCATTAAGGACAGTATCTTACATTCTCAAGGAAATTCATTTGATAAATATTTATGGAGTATTCACTATATGTCAGGCACAATTCAAAGTACTGTGAGCTTATCAACTCCAACCAGTGATCACACACTATTGAAGGTGAAAATAATTAAGATCCAGCATAAAAATGTTCTCTTATAAAGGTATATAAAGAAACTGTCATGAGAGCACAATTAATGGAACTACGAGTGTGAGCAGAAGCTATGGCATTGGTACCCAAACTTAAATATGTGATAGTTACATCCATTTGTTTATTCATTGGCTTATTCAACAAATAAGTGTGAAATATCTATCACGTGCAAGACTGGGTTGGGCTACAACAGTACACAACAGTCACTCAGGACTGCCATGCCCCCACCACCCACAAGGAAGCTGGAATAAATATGTGCTGGGACGATAACTCACCAGGATAAGAAAGCTGGGCTTGGTGAGTCCAAGAAGGCTTCCTGGAGGAAGTGACTTCTGAAGTTACTCACAACATGAAACACAAGGAGCAGTGGGCCAGGTGAAAAGTAGAGAAGGCCCTGGAGAGTGGGGTGGTCCTTGAAAGAGTGTGTCCAATTGTGGGAAGAGGGGTGTGAAGGTCAGGAGGTGAGAGCGAGAGAATGGTCTACTCTAGGAACTGGGAGTGGGGTCTCACTGAAATGTAGCCTGAGATGGGGGGTGGGTGTGGAGAGCAAGCAGGTCATGTAGGGTCTCAAGAGCCAAGAATCTGGATATACTCTCGACGGTAATCAGAAGCTAGGAAAGGACTTTCAATAAGAAAATTCAAATTCTTAAAAATTACTTTGGTTGTCATTGAGCAGACTACTCTCCAAATTCATTCATCATATATCCCATTACAGATTTTTGGAGATCTCTAACATATGAATATTTATTTATTTTCATATACTCTGCAGGTTTCACTGTACTAATATATTATGTATATTTTTAAAAAAGATATACAAAATTAAAGGTTTAAAATACTAATCCTGAAATGCATTTAAAAATTTTAAAGAGTATTTTATTTTTTTAAACACATCACTTCCTATGCTTTCAAATTGTAGATATTTGTTTTCAGATAGTGGGTGTTTTAGTTTTGATATATCTTGCTAATCATCTTTGCATCACTTTTATTTCATATCATTGTCTCAGTGGTGCTTTCCCAGATCATCTTATTTAAAATTATTATCCTTCCCTGGCACTTCCTATGTCTCTTCCCTGCTTCATTTTTTTTTTCCTATTACCTTTGAATACTCTAAAAATTTACTTATTTGGTTTATTCTTCTTCTTACCCCTCCTCCCCATGAATGCACAGATTTGTGTCTTTGTTCACTGCCTTCCCCTCCTGGGCTTAGAATACTGCTTGGTCTGTCATAGGTGCTCAAGAAATAGTTGTTGTACGAATAGGGTGAAGGTCACTATTGGCAGTTGTGTGTATAAATCTGTATTTCAAATAGTCTTCTTGATAATTAAAAAAATTTTGCCTGAATTTTGGTTAGACCAATCTAGGTTATCCTTATTTTTTAGCTTTGTGATACGAATGATGAAGCACTTGATGAGGAATCAGAGAAGGATTGCATGTGCATCCATTGCCTCCATTTTTCTGCAGGAAGCTTCTAGAGTCATAAGACCATCATGGGAGGGTTAAGTTGTTTAAAACTGGACAACGTGGAAGTTCCCGTCGTGGCTCAGTGGTAACAAACCTGACTAGGATCCATGAGGATGCGGGTTTGATCCCCAGCCTCACTCAGTGGGTTAAGGATCTGGCGTTGCTGTGAGCTGTGATGTAGGCTGGCAGCTATAGCTCCAATTCAACCCCTAGTCTAAAAAAAAAAAAAAAAAAAACCACCACCAACAACAACAAAAACCCAAAACAAACAAACAACTGGACAACATGATCTGGAAGTCTAATGGGGAAGATGTATTCCTGGCTTCTTTCCTCTTGAATGGCTTCACCTGAGGAGGTCAAACCTCTCCCAGGTTTTCAACTTAAAAGGATTCAGTTTTCCTGGGACACACGTTTTCTGCTATGCTTTTCTTTTTTCCTTTAAAAAAAAATTTCTAAACATAAGTCAGCCCCCAGCCCCACCATACATACATATTACACCACAACTGTGACAATGTGTAAAACACCAAGTCACTTAGATAGGACAGCGAACATTTTTGGTGTTGTCTGCTGTTAACTGTCTCTACTCAACTAAAAACACCAAGCCAGATAAATAGAGAGAAGCTGTAATATGTATGTGGATTTGCTGGTAGTGAGGATTATTTAAAGTGAGAATGTACTTTTAATAGTTTCTATTCTTATGTCTGTGGTCTGTGAGGAATGATATAGAGAAGAGTCTTATTTAGCACAACATTTCTTTGGGTCCCTTCAAAATATGGGTGAAGGAGTAACTGATTTTGTCTTCATAAAAATTGTATAGACACTGGAGTCTTAGTTCACCACAACTCCTGAAGCACAACTGATGCTCTGAAATAGTTAGGCAAAGCAATTTCTACTTTACAGATTGCTTGTATTACCTGTTTATTTTTATTTTTAATTTGTTGTTGTTGTTGTTGTTGTTGAGAAGCAGACCCTATACCACTCAGTCCAGGTAAATAGTGAACAGATGACTGTGTCTGCCTAATTGCAGTTGATGGGGCCCATGCTCAACAGGAAGAACAGTGCTAGCAAGGAATATTTTTACAGTCGTGACTTGGAAGTGTTCTCTCCTTCAGCAGGACTTGGGAGGTTTGTAGTTTACTTCCTATAAGGGTTTCATATGGAAGCCAGAGTTCACTGCCCCATTTATTGATATGATGTTCTTGCATCCCTTATAGGTTGGATTCCAGGTCCATGAACAGCCTTACTGTTGGCAATCCAGCTCCATACAAAAGGACAGTTTTAATGACTTGTTAAAATCCCTTGTTGCCTTGAGACTCAATTACTCAAATTCAGGGACAATAATCTAATTGAGTCATTTCAAATTGAAATCATAATTTTCATCTAAATTTTAATTTAATCCATGCCAATAAATCATACTGAGGTTATTACAGCATCCTTTCAACTTCACTAACAATGGCATCTCCCTATTCACAAAAGAAGGACCAAATCCTTCTATGTGGCTAAGTTCTTTCAAAGTAGAAGGCATTCCCTTGCTTAGTCTTCTCTTTCCAAACGTGATTCTACGTTTTTTGTCCAGTTAGTGTGTTAATAGTGTACATGTGTGCATAAAATGGGACCAGTACATCGAGCTGTGTAGGAAGTGACTACAGTGTGATGTGTCAAGTATCTGAAAAGTGATCTGGGTAGCACAGGGCCAAAGCAGTCACTCTGGTCATCTTGGTAATCAATGCTGACCATTCAACTGGGATGCTAACGTCTGAAGTCTACCTTGATCAAAAGGGAGGCCAAAGTGAAGAACCAAATGCCTCAGGACTCTGTTTATATCATGCAGATGGGCACAATCTTGGTCGATATTTAATAGCAACTTTGCTCTGAAACACTAAACTACAGTGTTAATAAGTCACAAATTGAAAAGACTAGGGGGACAGAAGCAAATAACCACAAACCTGAAGTTCCTAATTTTCAGAATAAAATATAGATAAAATTATAGTCATGTGTGGTTTTGGTGATTTCTAACATATTCCTCTTGTGATAAGAGCTACTTCTAGAACTTGAATCTAAATTTCAAAAAAGAAAAAAACCATTCATCAGATGCTAATTACCATGTTTCATTAAATGCTATAGAATGAGACAGGAAGCCCACTTCCTTATAAATGGCTCATTCCATTTCTCCTATACTGTCAGAAATTTGGCCATTTCTCTCTCTCTCTCTCTCTGATTCAGTTCTTTGCTGTGCAGACTGCAAAATATAATAACTTCTAAGCAGTGTGTAAAACAAAGTGCTCAATTCACTTTATTAAAATATCCAATAATAATTGATTTAAAGGCAATAAAATGTGTTCATTAGAGGGTTTATATTCAAGAAATATTGAAAGTATACCTAAAACTGTCACTTTTATTGTGAATGAACAGGATAATATAATTTGAAAAGAGTGTGATCATACTAAAGATTTGTCCTGCAGCATTATCTGATAGCTCGTAAAGTGCTGAAATTTAATATGATGCTTTCAGTCAGTTTAATTGAAATTTAATTGCCACTTTGGGCAGAAGGTTTAGATCTGATCAATAAAATATTAAAGATTTTGTGCTTTCGCTCGGAACAGCTCCTTTAGTGATGCATCAAGAGGACCCTATATTTTCAGAAATATTTGTTTGTTATAGTTCACAGAGAGCTCAATATCACTTTCTAATCTGAAAGTTTTAATGTGCTGTGCAGACAAATAGTGGAAATAATAAAGCAATAGTTGATCCATTTAATTACAACATGATGAAAGAAATAACGGTCACCTTCAGATTCATGAGAAAGGCATTAATGTAAAAGAGCAATAAATATTTTGAAATGTCAAACCTCAGAAAGACAGAGTCCAACTTGAGCTGGGTTGTAAATCAGACTGAGGGAAGGACCTTGAAAAAAAGATGGTTCTTTGGTATTTTAGAAATAATTACTAATACAAAAAGGGTAATGATGAAACTATAAATTACATTAAAAAGGGCCATTAGAGGAGGATTAGTTTATAAAGCTGAGAGATGGTTCTTAAAATTGTCCTGCTGGTTATTCCTACTTTTCATTTTATTCAGGAACCCCCTGCTCAATTATACGATTATTAATAAGTTAATTGATCACTACTTGGCAGTTCAAATACTAAAGTCAAGTTAACTTTCTCCTTTTCAGGGATTCCCATGGGACTTCCACATTGCTTATATTTTAGGGAGGGATAGTGTTGGAGATTTATTAAGATACATTAACAGTAAACTGGACAACGACTTCAAGTTAAGTAACACCCATTTTAACATGTCCCCAAATTATGACCTCTTTCAGATGACTGTATTCCAAAGATAACTGGTATTTGTGTGGCTATAATCTTTTCCTAATTATTCCTGGAATAATTCTTTTCCTAATGATCTTTTTTAACCTATAGAACCTTTCAAATGCTCCATGTTCCAGCTCATATACTTCTTTAGTCGCCAATCTCCTATGAGAATATAAGTTCAACAGTTTGGTGTGTTGTTTTATTTGGTTCACTTTATACTCTGAAGCATCTTTCCTGTTTACAACCATATTCAAACAAGACTAATCATCTGCAATGATCTTAATCACTCATCCTTCTTTCTCTAACCATCTCCATTCCAGATTTCACTTGGTTAACCATCTGCTATCAGCATAGCTTTTAATCTTACAACTCTATTGAAATAGACCATTTATTTTCTTTGGAAGTAGACACATTTATTTTTTCCTGTGATCAGTCAAAATTGTCATTTTGTGACATCTAAGATGCTGGGTGTTATTTTAGGACCTGGGAAACAGTAATGCCTAAAGAAAACATTCCTGACCTCAAGAAACTTATATTCTAGTCTGGGAGAAAGACGGGAAACATAGACAAATGCAGAAGATTATCTCAAATCCTGACACATACTGTGAGGAAGATAAAATAAGTCCTAACTTTAGGATAGTGTGTTTGCGTGTGTACGTGTGTATGAAGAGCTTTAACTCCTTCTCTGAGGAGGTGACATCTAAGTTAATACCTAATTAAAATAAGAAAGCAGCCTTATGGCAATTTGATGGAAAGCTTTCTAGGCAAGGGAAAGAGCAAATGTAAGGATTTGAGATGGGCACAAGTCAGATTTCAGGGTCCATAAAGAATATCAATGTGGCATTCTAGCACTAGTCAATGGGAAGACTGGGAGGAAATGACATCAGAGAAGCAGGCAGGGACCAGATCAGAAAGATCTTGAGCAGTCTTGTGGCCATAGTTGAGAAGTGTGGATTTTATTTAAATATAACGGGAAGGCAAAGGAAGGATTTAACGGAGGAAAACAGGTAGTGATGGGTATGTATATATACATATATATCTGGGCAGAGGGGGAGCTGAGTAATGTGATATCCCTTCTGCCTTGAATAGCTCACCCTCTGCTTTGTGGAGGCTGGGCCATAAAGAGTTAAGAGTGGTGGCAGAGGCCGAAAATAACATACCATTACAGCAGTCCAGGTGAGGGAACTCAGACCAGCTGTAATCCTAGACATGTTGGGAACTAGAGAAATCTGAGATGTCATTTAGGAAACAGGACAAAAGGACTGACTTATGGATTGGGTGTATGCTTGGTGACGGTAAGAAAGAATTCAAGGAGTTCCTGTTGTGACTCAGTGGTAATGAACCTGACTAGTATCCCTGTGGGTTCAATCTCTGGCCTCACTCAGGGGGTTAAGGATCGGGTGTTGTCATGAGCTGTGGTGTAGGGAACTCCCATAAGCTGCAGGTGCAGTCCTAAAAAGCAAAAAAAGAAAAAAGAATTCAAGTTAGACTTACAGGTTTTGAGCCTAAACAATGCGGTATATGGCTATGCCTTTTACTGCGATGGGAAAAGCCTGGGAGAGTAGAGAGTATATGTTTGGGAAACAAACAAATAATTGTTCTGTTTGGCCTCTTTTACATTTGAGATGCCTATTGTAGAGCCAAGTGAGAAGGCGAGAGGCAGTTGGATCTAGGACTTCAGAGCTTGAGGAGAAGTCTTGACGTGTGCTGTCCTTTGAGTTCTATCAGTACATAGATGGTATTTGAAACTGGATGGGATCATCTGAGAGATTGCCCTTAGAGATGAGAGAACCAAGGATAGAACTTCAAAACTTTATCCCGAGAGATTTGGCAGAACAAGGGAGGCTGGCAAAGCCGACTGGGAAGGAAGTGATTGGTAAAGGTGGCACATGGCCAATGGCATATATTTAAAATTATTAACTCAGAGCCCTAGAATAGCTTGGTTTTTCTCTGGGCACCCATGTGAGCTTGCTATGTCACCTCTCACCTACTTCTTATGTCTAATCCCCCAGGAAAGACACATGTTAAACTACAAACCAATTCAACGTTTACAAGAGGATGGCCATATGATTTATAAGTTTGTATTAAGCATTAAGATACAGACCAATAAAAGTAAGAGACATGATTCCAGCTTCAAGAGGTTTATAGTCTAGTGTGCAACTGCAAACTCTTTCTGCTTACTTTCTAAAGGGTATGCTGGACTTCCGGAATTTAAATCTGGAGTTCTTCCTAAGATATGTCTCTAATATTTGTATGTTTTCTTGAGCGTGTAACCTAGGACCCTGCCATATTACAACTCTTAATTATTGATTCCATTACTTTTTTAAAGAATAAAAACCTCTAAAAGATATATTGTTATTAAACATTGGAAAATGTAGAAAAATAGAAATAAGAAAAAACTGTTCCTGATTATACCATAGAAAAACAGTCACCACTAATATTTTAATGTCTTTTCCATTTCCATTGTTTTGTTTTCCCCCATTTACCTTTTTGATAATTTTTTCATAGTTTTAATTGTATTCTCGAGTATTATGTTAATTGCTATGCAACGCAAATCTATTCCTTGTGTGAAAAAATGGTGCAGTGGTGAAGCATGCAAACTCTGGAGTGAGACTGATTTTTCCATTGCTAGCTTCTTGACTTACTAAGTGTGTGGTGCAAGTTATTCTACCACTCTATGCCTCAGTTTTCTCATTTGCAAAATGTGGACAATATTATCCTACTCACTGAGTTACTGTGAATGTTAAATAAGTTGTTGCATATGAAACACATAGAATGGTGTCTGGAATACAGAAAATGTTTAGTAAGTTTTAGCTGTTATTAATTAGAAGTATTTCCATATGTTTGTAAACATATTTTGCCTAGAAGGCTATATACATATATTTTTATTTTAAAAGTCACAGGTTTGTTGTTAAAATGTAGAAATAAAAAGCAGATGAAAGTCAGTAATTATGACTGGCAGACATACAGATGGGCAATAGGCACAGGAAAAGATGGTCATCACTGCTAAATATTAGAGAAATGTAAATCAAAACTACAATGAGGTATCACCTCACACTGGTCAGAATGGCCGTTATTAAAATGTCTATAAATAACAAATGCTGGAGGAGGTGTGGAGAAAAGAGAACCCTCCTACACTGTTGGTGGACATGTAAATTGGTGCAGCCACTATGCAACACAGTATAGAGGTTCCTCAAAAAACCCAAAATAGAGTTGCTGTATGATCCAGCAATCCCATTATTAGGGATATATCCAGATAAAACTATAATTCAAAAAGGTACGTGTACCCCTATGTTCATAGCAGCACTATTCACAACAGCCAAGATATGGAAACTACCTAAATGGATAAAGAAGATGTGGTACATCATGGAATATTACTCAGCCATGAAAGAATGAAATAATGCCATTTGCAGCAACATTGATGGGCCTAGAGATTATCATACTAAATGAAGTAAGTCAGAAAGAGAAAGACAAATACCATGTGACATCACTTATATGTGGAATCTAAACTATGACACAAATAAACTTAAATATGACAGAAATAGATTCACTGATTTCAAAAACAAACTTATGGTTACCAAAGCGGAAGGAATAAATTAGAGGCGTTTAGGATCAGCAGAAATAAACTATAATATATAGGATGGATACACAACAAGGTCCTACTGTATACTACAGGGAATTATATTTAATATCCTGTGATAAAACATAATTGAAAAGAATATAAAAATATATATATACATAAAACTGAATCATGTTGCTATATAGCAAAACCTAACACTGTAAATTAACCGTGCTTCAATAAATTAAAGTGTTAAAAAATTTATGACTGGTAATGTTAATACCCAGGGATGATAACTGCCATTAATATTTTCATTTACATTCCTCTGAAGGTATAGTTTGCATAGGTATCTGGGTATTTCATGGAACTCTGGGCATGGCCCAGCTAATAGATAAAATTATCCTGGGTCTACAGTTAATATGCTTTATTCCACTGATGATGAGAAGTGAATCATACTGGTTACAAGTTACCTTGATGTGCTCAATTCCAGTTAACAATTTTGGCACATTAGTGACAATTTTGGGGTCAAGTTTTTTGATACATACCAGCAACCAAGTTAAAGAGTGTGATCAAAGACTATAGACATCTTCATAATGCTTTTGTATTTTATGTACTTTCTTTAAAAAATTGTACATTCAACATGGTTTTCACCAAGTGCAGATTGCGTGCTAAGAATTCTAGGGGCTAGGGGTACCAGTTCCCTGAACTTACAGAGGTAAAATAATAATATATTTTCTAATTTTGACATTCAGTGAGTATCAGTTTGGCTGCCTGTAAGTCACCATTTGGAAATACAGTCATGAATATATAGATTTGTTTAGTTTTGGAGGACTCTGGCCTGTGTCCAGGCAACAACAGCCCATGAAATTGCTGCAATACACATTCTTAGTTTTTGAAGACTATAGGAAAATGGAATTTAAGTCCTAGGGTATTACTCCAACTTTTCACTAGAAGAATCCACACAGTGTAGCAAAATGAAGAGGCACCATCTCAGGCAGAAAGAGATGTGTTTTGGAATTTTACAGACCTAGGTTTAAAATCAGATTTTGTCATTTCCCCACAGTGGATTCGCGCATGTGACTTAATTCTTTGTGCCTTATGCTTTTTGTTTTTCGTTTTTTTTTTTTTTCATGTTACTATAGTGAAGAGAATACCTACCTTGTAGGATTTTTCATCAAAATCAATGAGATAATGTATGTTCTTAAGCTTGCATTTATATCGTGGTCCTTGCTATCGTTGTTTTCAACAAGCAGGAGAGGTTCAGGAGATGGTGACAGGAGGGTGACAGAGTCCAGGAGCTAGCTGGTTACTGTCATGGCTCTGAGGACACCAACTACTTCTTCAGAGTTGGCAGTGAGAGGGCACTGCTCTACGAGGCCATGTGACCTCAGTTTGACCAGAGGAGGGGGGAGGGGGAGGGCTGGAATCACTCCGAAGGTGAACAACTATGGGAGGCATTGATAAACTCTAAGAATGGATTGGTTTTAGTATCAGCAAGATTTCAGTTCAAATATTTACTTTTCATCACTGCTGGCAAAGAATCAGTATCTTTAAATCTTTTCAACTCCCTCTTGCTTTGTGAGATTTAATAACATACTATTTCTTGTTTATCACTTTAATGACGGACTGAATCCATTTTCCTACCCATCTCTACCTCTACTCTGTTTCTCAGAATGCCACAGACTAGTACTGTTATTGGATCCCCTAAAGCAACTCTTCCTTTATACAGATTTGTTTAAAAAAAAACAAGACGAAGAAGGCTACAGCCTCTTCCTGGAACTCTGAAAAGCTTAACAAACTCAATTCTAAATTTAAGAAAGGGGCAATGTGTACTACAAAATTAGGGTAAGCCATGGAAAATCCTTTATTTTTATTTCCCCTTCTCAGCAGATTCAAGATTAAATTTTAGTTTCCCTATCTGCAAGACAAGGATATTTTCCCACCTCATTATCTCTGAGGAATGTGAAGAATTCGAATGGTGAACAGTTTGATCTTAGTAGTGAGAAAAGAATAAATTGCTCACTTAATAAATTGACAGGTCACTTGGGTACTATTTAGTAGATTACCTTTTCCAGGGCACTAAATGATAGTAAAAGGCAAGTGGCAGTAACTGGAAGAGGTAATGCAGCTTTGATCTCTTAAACTGAAAGACTCTGTAGTTTCCTTAGAATGAGATGGAATTATTTCTTCCCTTTTATCTGAGGCTCAGTAAACCCTCGAAAGAGGAAGCCATTATTACTTTAGAATAAAGGGATTCATATACACACATATAAGCATAAAGTTGTCACTGTGCGACAACAGCAACAAAAAGGAAGTTCCATTGTGGTACAGCTCTATACACACAAATAAGCATAAAGTGGCCACTGTGCGACAACAGCAACAAAAAGGAAGTTCCATTGTGGTACAGCTCTATACACACAAATAAGCATAAAGTGGCCACTGTGCGACAACAGCAACAAAAAGGAAGTTCCATTGTGGTGCAGCGGGTTAAGGATCTGGTATTGTCACTGCAATGGCTTGTGTTGCTGCTGTGGTGCAGGTTTGATTAAAAAGTACCACTTATCATTCACTTAAGTAAACATACTGAGTATTGACTATGTGCCAGGGTTTGTGCTGGATGCTGGAATGAGGTTGGTCCTGCCCTTGAGGCATGTCATTGAGGATGAAATACTTTCTTAAGGCTCTTTATTTTACCTTCCTTTCAAAAGGTCTGACAAGGGGAGTTCCTGTTGCGGCTCAGTGGGTTACAAACCCAACTAGTATCCATGAGGATGCAGGTTCGAGTCCTGGCCTCTCTCAGTGGGTGGGGATCCAGCGTTGCCATGAGCTGTGGTGTAGATGGCAGACATGGCTTGGATCTGGCATTGCTGTGGCTGTGGTGTAGGCCGGCAGCTGTAGCTCCAATTCAGTCCCTAGCTTGGAAATTTCTATATGCCACAGGTGTGGCTCTAAAATAGCAAAGAAAAAAAAAAAGGGCGGGGGGGGGGCTGACACTTAACATGCCAGTCTGCATCCTAATATCCACTGCTGCAAAGACAGAAGGTGGCACATATAGGCCACAGGACAGAGCCAGACCTTAGGGCAAATAACATCTTAACTTGTGACTTCTCTGCTCACGAGCTGATCATGACCACCAACAATACAAACGGCATCTGTTTACTTGATGAAATGCTTGTAGCAACATTCCCTTGCTTGGTGGAGCTGTTCCTGGGAGTACGTACAAGGCCCAGGGCAAACCCTGTGCATTGCTGTGAAGTGTATGCGCACTGTGAGCTGTAACGCTTATGCTGCTAGGGCTATGCTAGACGGCTAGCCAAGGGGCAGATTCTGGAAGGAAAGGTTGCACTTCCTAGGACAAGGCTGTGATTCTTCACCAGTGGTCCTATAAAGACTATTTCCACTGACTCTGTGAGAGATTCTCGAGTCGTTGAAGAGAACAAAATTTCAGACACAGGCAAGGCAGATGGGCCAGCAGGAGAGGAACACCCTGATTCCAGTTTAATTCTAGTAGATAGCTGCTTCCACACTGCACGAATATTCCAAATGGCAAACACTGCCTCCTTACTTTGAATAGTAATATATGTCCATGGTAGAACAAATGGAACCCCATCATATACACAAATATGCTTATGGTTAAACATCTAAAACCCAGTTCTACTACCCGGAGATAACTTCTCTTAACATTTGGCATATTTTTCCTTTCTATTTTCTAAATTGGAATCACATTGTGTCTTCAATTTTTGCAGCTTGCTTTTATTCATTTAGGAACATATTGAATACATTTTCCCATGTAATTAAATGTTCTTTGAAGACATTATTTTAAATTACTGCCCAATTCCCCTCTTATTGAGCATTAAGGTTGTTTCCTAGCTTTCTTCTATATAAATAAACCTTCAATGAATATCCTTATTTGTAATAATCTTTGCCTATTATTTCTTTAGACTCCTAGAAATGACATCACTGGTTCAAAGGGCATAATTTTGACAGGCTTTTTGATATGTTTTGCCAGAGGGTTTTTTTTTGTTGTTGTTGTTTTGTTTTTTTCTGGAATGATTGTACCATTTTACAGGCCCATTCATCCATAGGCTTTTCAGTTTTTTTAATTTTCTCGTTTGGTGGCATCCCAGCATGCTGAAGTTCCCGGGCCAGGGATCAAACCCTTTAGGGCCTCACCTGCAGCCTATAGAAGTTCCCAGGCTATGCGTCGGTTGAATCAGAGCAGCAGCTACCAGCCACAGCCTCAGCCACAGCAACACCAGATCCTTAACCCACTGAGCAAGGCCAGGAATTTAAACCTGAGTCCTCATGGATACTTGTCAGTGGCTTGTTACCACTGAGCCATGACAGGCACTTACTCCACAGATGTTTAGGGTATTGCTTGATGACTGATGTTCATATGACCAGGGCCCAGAAAAAAATCACACAATTCACTACACCTTTGTTGTAGTTTTGGTTTAAATAGAGACAGGACTCTTGCCATTTTCAGAATGAGTTGGATTTTACAGTATGTATAGAGGAGAGATCAACCATACAGACAATTGTGTATTTTCTGTTTCCACACCAGGTAGTTAGAAGTGATAATCAACTTTTTTTATAGTAGAAAAAAATTTATATCTAAAATACATATCATGATTTTCTTAATCTAGGAGTAGGATAAAAACACATTCTCTTACATTCGTACTCACTACTCATGAATATATTTGCTGATATATATGGAAATAAGTATAAAGTATTGGTTGCCATTATAGCTATATCACATCAATATCATACACTAGCATATTCAATATTATACACCAACACTATCACACCATTTATATTTTGTACCTGATTTCAACTCAACACGTTAAGATTGCTTTTCCAATTTCAACAAATTCTCATTTAGCTACTCTTTAATGACTCCATAGTATGTGGTTAGAAGTTATGCCAAAATGTATTCGAACGATTACCACTCTTGATCATTTAGTTTATTTTCAATTTTAGGCTATTACAAATGTTCTTATAATTAATCATTCTACACACCTTTAATTCTTTTATTAAATTCCAAGAAATGCACTTTCTAGGTCAAAGGGCATTCATGATTTTAATGTATTGAAGAACTATTATAAGACAACCAGAAACAAACAGAAAGATTGTACCAAATTATCTTTCTGTGAGCAATAATAAGAATACATAGGGAATCTGCAATACATAATTTAAAACTTATTTCTCATTTATTTTATTCTTTCACATCTTGTCTGTATCAATTTTTTTGTGTGGTCTTTTTGCCTTTATGTAGAGCCGCACCCGCGGCATATGGAGGTTCCCAGGCTAGGGGTCTAACAGGAGCTGTAGCTGCCAGCCTTCGCCACAGCCACAGCAACGCGGGATCCGAGCCACGTCTGCAACCTTCACCACAGCTCACGGCGATGCCGGATCCTTAACCCACGGGGCAAGGCCACGGATCGAACCCTCAACCTCATGGTTCTTAGTCGGATTCGTTAACCACTGAGCCACGAAGGGAACTCCTGTATCAATTTTCTATTGCTGCCCTAGCAAAGTACCACAAATTCAAGGGCTTTAAACAATAAACATTATCTTATAGTTTTGTCAGTCAGAAGTCTCACGTGAGTCTCACTAGTCTAAAATCAAGGTGTCAGCAGGGCTGTTCTTTTCTGTAGGCTTTTGGTAGGATCCCTTTCCTGCCTATTCTCGCTTCTAGGGGCCACCCACATTTCTGGGCTTGTGGCCCCTTTCCTCCATCATCAAAGCTTGCAAAGGGAAGTCTAATTCTTCTTAGACTGCATCACTCTGACCTCTTCTGTTCCCGTTTTCCACTTTAAGGACCTTTACATTGGGACTACGCTGGGCTCACGTGGATTATCCAAGCTACTCTCTTCTGCTCAAGGTGTGAAGGTAACAACCATGCCTGTAAACTATTTTGCCATGTAACGTATTCCCAGTTTTGGGGGGATTAGGATGTGGACACTTTGGGGAAAAATTGTCCTGCCAATCACGTTGTCCTTGTTCCTCTCATCGTTTATCCTCTTGTGTCTTTTATTATGGTCAAACTTCAGCTTCTTTTTCCTTAGAGCTTCTAACGTGGATCCAAGCCTAGGCTTCTTGCTTTAGAATTTGTACTTGTTAATTCAGGTACCAACCCTTAATGTGGTTCTCCTTGATCATATGCTAAGCAGCATGGTATTTGAGGATGACAAAGACCATGATTTTGTTTGTTCCTTAACTTTCAAGCTTCTTCCCTCCGAGGGTGCATTTTTCATTTCAAAGCCACAAGAACTTGTGTCACTTTCTCTCTGTACTGATAACACAGGATTAAAATTGTTGCACCAAATAGTCTTCCATTTTTCTCTCTTCTCCTAATTTATCACAAGCAGATATTCTACAAGAAGTTGGGAAAAAAAGATTTTCAGCTGATGGGTAGCACCTCTACCTTGTGGAAGATTCATTGCCCTGCACATTTTGAATCTGCTGACAAGAAACTTGGAGCAGAAGTAATCAGAGCCCTCACAAGATTGATTTTTGTCCCCTGCTGGCATATGGCATAGAGGGTGGAAAGGCACTCATCTCTCAAACTAATCTTAACTATTTAGAAGCCATTATTGCAGGATTACAAATCATCAGAATACCCCCTTTTTCTCTAACAACGTTATTTATTAGCGAGACCTTCAAATTAGTCTTGTGTCTTGGCTTTCCACTATTCTTAAAATCAACCCTGATATAAAGTTCTCCTAAAAAGCACTGCAGTTAGCACCATCACTCTAATTGCACAAACGTTAAGCCAAATTCCATTTCCAGTTCCTATTTTCAAAATAATTCAAACCAAAATGCAAATTGATTCTTGTCTTCAGTTTGTAAGAAATGCTTAAAGTCAACTTGTCATGAAGGAGAAATTGAATCTATTACCTGTGCTCTTCCAGGAAGGAAGATGTACAGAAAGAAGCAGGGTGAGATTTATCTGATGTTTGGCTGATATATGGGTATATAAAATCTTAAGTAATACTGATAATGTCACACAATATTGCAACATATATTTTCAGTTGAACATTATAAGACAATAAGGCATAAATGGAAATTAAAGGGAAAACTCTGAATGGTTGTCAGGGAACACTTTTTCATTCAGAGAATCATAAACATATGGAATGGTGTGTCAGGCAAAGTTTCCAAGATGAGACTATTGGAGTAATTACAAAATGGATTTATAGGCTGAGGACTGAAGTGCACACAATGGGAAAGAGCTTTGAGTCAAATGATTTTTAACCACCACCTCCCCTGAAAAGTACCTCATGAAAATGCATTTCACAAGCATTATCTAAAACCGTGAGGCATCAGAAAGACAGAAATGTTTAATTCTTTAGGAAATAGCTGTTTCGAAAAAAAGTAAGAAAAAAGGAATAAGGAGAGATAATACAAAGATTGGAAAGGGAAGAACCAAGCTAGTCTGAGGGAAGACTTAATGAAAAACCATTTAAATGAAATGGATGTATTAACTCAATTTCACAAGTCCTGATTAAAGGCTGAAAACTTGACCAAAGTCACCTTAAGGACTTTTTGAAACTGGGTGGATATTTTTAGCAGAGCTATCGTATTAGCTTCACAAGTCTCACACCAAGAATTCTTAGTGTTTACATCTGAATCCGGTCTACCATGTAATCCCATCTTCTGCCTCGTTCTTGCTCACAACATTTATTGCTGTGATTACACCAAAACACTAGTCATTACCAAATGTAGCAATGCTGCTCCCCCTTGAATGCGCCGACCTGGACCCACTAAGCAGAGATTCTGCATTTAGTGTTGCAGGCAGCTCTGGAAGTTAGAAAGAGTTTTGTTTGGTTGTTTGTTTGAAATATGGACCAAGAGGTGGTTCATAGTGAGCAAGTTGAAAATGCTGACCTGCCTTGGTTTCTTGCAGAGGAAAGGATTCAATGACTTAGGGAATTTGGAATGATCCAGATGACACCTTTTTTTTGGTCTTTTTGCCTTTTCCAGGGCTGTACTCGTGGCATATGGAGGTTCCAAGGCTAGGGTCTAATCGGAGCTGTAACCACCAGCCTACGCCACAGCCACAGCAACGCCAGACCTGAGCCGCGTCTGCAACCTACACCACAGCTCACGGCAACGCCGGATCCTTAGCCCACTGAGCAAGGCTAGGGATTGAACCCACAACTCTATGGTTCCTAGTCAGATTCGTTAACCACTGAGCCACGATGAGAACTCCTGGATGACACACTTTTACCACAACTGTGAGAAATAAATTTGTGGAATTCCTGCTGTGTTGCAGTTGGTTAAGAATCTGACTGCATCCGTTGGGGTTGCTGTGGAGGCCCTGCTCAGTGGATTAAAAGACCCAGTGTTGCTGCAGCTGCATCTCAGATTTAATCCCTAACCTGGAACTCCCACAAGCTTTGGTTGTTGCCATGAAAACAAAGAAAGAAAGAAATCTGTGAGGGGAGGACCAGTATCCTTAAAGAGCTTTGTGATCATTCTTGTCTGGAGTCCACACCTTACAGTGTGGACTGTGGCCATTAAACTGGGAGAACTAAATGCAATGGCAGTAATTGCAGCTACTACATGAAATATAGTTTCATTGCTTGAGGAAATTAACATATCCCATGGAGCCCGGTATGCATCTATGGATCTGGAAAATATTTTTTTCCCTCAATACCCATTAGTAAAGACCACTGGAGGCAGCTTGCTTACCCCTTCACTGTACTATCTCAAGTGTATATAAATTTTCCAGCTGTGTCATAATTTCGTTCATAGGCATTTTGATCCCCTTTACCTTCCACGAGATAAACACACCAGTCCATTATATTTGATGACATTATACTGGTTAAAGATAGGGAGCAAGAAGTAGCGACTATTCTAGACTTACTGGTAAGACATTTGTGTGTCAGAGAATGAGAAATAAATCTGACAAAAATTTAGAGGGCTTCTAGATTCTACATGTAAGTCATACTACCACATGGACATTTGAAATATCTTAAAATTTTGTCAGTTATACCTCACTAAAGCTGAAAAATATTCAGGGGCATTCTACCTGAATTTCTAGAATGAAATTTCTAGGGGTTCTGTGGTGTGAAGTATGCTATCTCTTCTATGGTGAAGGATAAACGACTGCCTCTGGCCTGTCCTCCAACCTAAAGAAGAGGCACAACATCTCATGGGCCTCTTTGATTTTGGAGGCAACATATTCTCCATTTGGGTGGGTTACTTTGGCCCATTTACTGAGTGATATGAAAAGCTGCTCATTTTGAGTGGAGAGGGCTTGCAGGAGAAGACTTGCAATAGGTCCAGGCTATGGTACAAGTTGCCATGTTACTTGGGCCTTGTGATCCAGCACAGCCAATGGTGCCTGAGTGTTAGTGGCAGATAGGGATGCTGTTTGGAGCCTTTGGCAGGTCCCTAGATATGAACTATAGTGCAAACCCTTAGGATTTTGAAGCAAAGCCCTGCCATTCTCTTCAAATCACGACTCTCCTCTATGTTTAACCATGGGTCACCAAGTGACCATGCAACTTGAGCTGTCTTCCATGCCCTAGGTGTTACCTAATTGTCCAAGCCATAAGGTTGGGCATGCACAGCAGCACTCCATTATCAAATGGGAGTGGTAACTACAACATCAGGCCCAAGCAGGTCCTTAAGTCTCAAGCAAGTTATATGAGGTGGCCCAAAGGCCTATGGTCCCCACACCTGCCATTCAACTTTCTTTCTCTTAGTTTGCACCTGTGGCCTCATGGGGAGTTCCCTATAATCAGTTAACAGAGGAAGAGAAGACTTGGGCTTGGCCTGCTGATGATTCTGTGTGATATGCAGGCAGCATCTGAAAGTGGACAGCTGCAACAGCACTTCACTTTCTGGGACATTCCTGCAAAACAGTGGTGAAGGGGATTCCTCCCAGTGGGCAGAACTCCAAGCACAGCCCTGGTTGTTTTTTGCTTGGAAGAAGAAATGGCCAGATGTGCAATGTTATAAATACATGGGCTGTGGCCAATGGTTTGGCTAGATGATCAGGGACTTGGAAGGAACATGATTGGAAAATTGGTGACAAGGAAACCTGGGGAAAAGGTATGTGGACAGACTTCTCTAATTGGGTAAAAAAACCCTGAAAACTATTGGTGTTCCAGGGCAATGTTCGCTACAGGGTGAGCATTTGAATAATCGAGTTGATAGGATGACCCATTCTGTGGATACCAGTCAGCCTCTTTTCTCAGTCACCCTTATCATCACTTAGTGGGCATGTAAGCAAAGTGTCAATAGTGGCATGGATGAGGGCATACATGTAATCAGTAACATGGACTTCCACTCACCAAGGCCAGCCTGGATACAGCCACTGCTGAGTGCTGAATCTGCCAGCAACAGAGACCAACACTGAGCCCCCAATATGGCACCATTCCCCAGGGTGATCAGCCAACTACCTGGTGACAGACTGATTACATTGGATTGCTTCCATCATGGAAGAAGAAGCAGTATTTTGTTCTTCCTGGAATAAACACTTACTCTGGATAGAGATTTGTCTTCCCAGCATACAATACTTTTGCCAAAACTACCATCTGTGGTTTGATTCTTTATCTACCATCATGTCATGGTATTCCACACAGCACTGCCTCTGATCAGGGAATTCACTTCACAGCAAAAGAAGTGGGGCAATGAGCCCATGCTCAGGGAATTCACTGATTTTAGCATGCTTTCTCACCATCTTGAAGTATCTGGTTTTATAGAATGGTGAAATGCCCGTTTGAAAACTTAGCTACAGTGCCAGCTGGGTGGCAATACCTTGCAGGATAGAGGCAAGGTTCTTCATAAGGCCGTACAGGCTTTATATCAGTGCCAAACATGTGGTTCTATTTCTTTCATAGCCAGGATTCACAGGTCCAGGAATCAGGGGGGTGGTAATGAGAGTGGCACCACTTATAATCATCCTTAGTGACCCAATAGCAGAATTTTTCCTTCCTGTACTTGCAACCTTGTACTCTACTGGCCTAGAGGGCTTAGTCCCAAAGGGAAAAATGGTTCCACTAGAAGACACAACAATGATTTCATTGAATTGGAAGATAAGACTGCCATCTGGCTATTCTGGATGACTCATGCCTCTGAATCAACAGGCAAAGAAGGCAGGTATGTTATTGGCTAGGGTGACTGATCCAGAATACTAATGTGAAATTGGACTAAAACTCAAATGGTGGAGGTGAGGAAGAACACATTTATAATACATGATATCCCTTAGGGCATCTTGGACTACCATACCCCATGATGGGCAGTCAATGGAAAACTCTAACAGCCCAGTTCAGGCAGGAGTACTAATGAAATCCTTCAGGAATAAAGACTTGGGTCGCTCCAGCAGGTAAAGAACCACAACCAGCTGAGGTTCTCTCTGAAGGCAAAGTTATATGGACTGGGTAATGCAAAAAAATAGTTACGACCATGTGACTAGTTATAGAAATGAAGCCTGTAGTTGTCATGAATATTTCCTCCTTATTTTGTTAAGAATATGTTTGTGTTTGTGTGGGCAAGTGTTTTCTCTCTTACCCATTTATCATGTAACATAAGGTATATTCACTTTATATCATATTTAAGTAGTGTTAACTTTACATCATAGTATTTAAACTATAGGATATCAAGAACAGTAAACATCAATAAATACTTTGTATCCTCTTTTGGGGGAAAAGGTTAGCATGGTTTCAGTTATACACAGAATAGTTGATTCATATTAGGCAGAAGTATGACCTTATTACTCCCTTTATGAAGAGATGAAGTATTTGAAGTATTTAGAGAGATTTGTATGGGTGAGCTTATGATGGTTAATTTTATGTATCCACTTGGAGGATGTTTAAATGTTAATGAGCTTAACATTTAAATTGGTGAACTGCTGGTAAAGTTCATATTCCAAATATCTTACTTCAGTTTTGGTCTGGGTACTTACAATCAAAACAATTGCCTTCTGATACAATGGCTTCATTTTGTGCTTATTATTTAATACATGAGATGAAAATCCTTAGGGAATCTCTGTAGAATTAAAGAACTGTCTTTAAGAAATTATTTCACCTTTTGAGGAACCAAATGAAAATGTTTACACAGTCTCTAGGATGGAGAATTTCTATTATAAGTTTTTTTTTTTAATATTGAGAGGAAATACATAAAAAGAAAGGCAAGCCTATTCAGGAAACTTAATGTAATATAAAGGTTTCTATGAAGCAAGAGAGTACTCACTTACCTTTTTAGGGTAAGTATTCTATAGCTCCTTGTATTCGGTACCATGGTAGTCCTATTTCACAAAGGCAGGGGACCCTAACTTTATTCCTGAACTCAGTGGCTTCATGTATGAGTTTATCAGTTCTCTCAAGAGTGTAAGCTTTGGAGAAGTAGGGAATTTGACATATTTTTTTTCTGCCCTGATAGCACCTATCAGGAAAAATATACTGAACACAATATAGCATAGCATTGACTAGGTAGTGTAACACATAAACATAGCAAATGCTCAGTAAATACTCCACTTGCAGTTTAACTATTGACCACTATATTGTGCCTTCCCAGATCAATTGAGTACCTGGATGAAATAAATTATGTGAAGCAAGATTAAGAATAAAATGCATAGTAAAGAAAATAAGCCGATAGAAAGGACATACTGTTAGAGATAATAGAGGTCAATAACATAAATATAAATTGTATTAGTTTCCTATATTTGCTGAAACAAATGACCACATACTTACTAGTTTAAAACAACACAAATTGTTTTATAGAACAGTAGGTCAGAAGCCTGAAAATGGGTCTTACAGGTCTGAAAACAAGGTGCTGGCAGGACTGCATTTCTTCTGGGGTCTCTAAGGGAAAATCCCTTTTTTGCCTTTTCCAGTTTCTAGAGGCTGCCTGCATTCCTTGACTGGTGGCTCCTTTCAACAATAGCACTTCTCTGACCTCTGCTTCCACTGTCACATGTACTTCTCTGACAGTTCTGCCTCCCTCTAATAAGGTCCCTTTAGATTACATTAGATTCACCCAAGTAATTCAGGATAATTGTTCCATTTCAAGATCCTTATCTCATTCACACATGGAAAGTTCATTTTGCCATGTAAGGGAACATATTTAGATGTTTTAGAGGTCAGAATGTGGATGTCTTTGGGGAGCCATTATTCTGCCTATCATGAGAAGTCAATATTTATTAAAAGAGTTCGACAGTGTTTCTTAAAAATAGGAAGTGTGCACATGAAAAGATGCACAAAATCACTAATTATTAGAGAAATGCAAATAAAAACTGCAACGAGGTACCACCTCACACCAGTCAGAATGGCCATCATTAAAAAGTCTACAAATAATAAATGCTAGAGAGGATGTGGAGAAAAGGGAACCCTCCTACACTGCTGGTGGGAATGTAATCTGATGCAACCACTGTGGAAAACAGTACAGAGGTTCCTTAAAAAACTAAAAATAGAACTACCATAGGATCTAGCAGTCCCACCCCGGGCATGTATCCAGAGAAAGCCATAATTCAAAAAGATAATACACCCCAATGTTCAATACAGCACTACTGACAATAGCCAAGACATGGAAACAACCTAAATGTCCATTGACAGAGGAATGGATAAAGAAGATGTGCTACATATATTCAATTGAATATTACTCATCCATAAAAAATAATGAAATAATGCCATTTGCAGCAACACAGATAGACCAAGAGATTTTCATACTAAGTGAAGTCAGACAGAGAAATACAAATATCATGAGATAAACATATATGTGGAATCTAAAAAAATTATGTAAATGAATTATCTACAAAACAGAAACAGACTCACAGACTTTGAAAAAAAACTTACAGTTACCAAAGGGGAAAGGTGGGGGAGCAGGATAATTAGTAGTTTGGGATTACATTTACATACCACTATGTATATAATAAGTAACCAACAGGGACCTACTATCTAGCACAGGGAACACTACTCAGTATTCTGTAATAACTGATGTAAGAAAAGAATCTGAAAAAAAATTGATATATGTATATGTATAGCTGAATCACTTTGCTGTACATCTGAAATTAACACAACATTGTAAATCAACTATAATCCAATATAAATAAAAATTAAACTAAAAATAAATAAAATAAAAATTTAAAAACAGGAAATGTATAAATCTTTTCATTTTTCCAAATAAAGTTAAAATCAAAGAAATCTGGATTAAGCGTGTATAGAGATTCCACAATGAAATGTGTTTTGATGTTTCAACAGCAGATGCATCACCCAGGGACATTCTCTTTAGGAAACAGCAGGAACCTTCTGCCTACTCCCTCTTCTGGCTTGGAATTCATCTCCTCACCAGCTGCCAACTTTACACTGTAGTGAGCCTCTCAGTTTACTGTCCTTTCAAGCTAAAATCTGTTACACTGGTAGAGAAATTGCAATACTTATGTAAATCAATAATTGCAAGTATATGACACCATAAATTCATAGCACGCCCAGAGTGTTATTAGCTGCAACACTCATGTTTACCATGTTTAGCTTATCGAACAACATATACAATTAAATCGTGTACCTACCTAGATATATCTTCAGTTTTCTAGTTCATTTTTTAATAAAGTTACAATTCTGGATTCACGAATTAAAAAAGAATTAAGAGAACTCTATGTTTAAATAATTCAAGCTATGTTGTAAATATTCTAAGAATTTTTATCTTTTGGTGTCAACATAGTACTGCTGAGCAAAACTGAAAAGCTCTGATTAGAGCTTCTTCTCCCCTGTCACTGTCACAGATCCAAATAAAAATTCTTATTAGAAACTGGAAGTAGACTGTTGATGGTTCTAGGTGAACTCAGGTTTCAGATTTAGAAATTTTCTTTTCTTTCTTAATTTTAATGCCTGTTTCTATGTCAGCGTTAAAAGTTAATCATGCAATTTCTTCCCTCTCTACACCATCTAGAGTTTGCATGGGAATAGTCATTCATTCACTCATCAGGTAATTGTAAAGCACCTGTCACCTCATGCATGTGTGAAAGAGGAGATAAAATGGTAAGACAGACATGATGTCTGCTCTGGAGAAACCTAGAGTCTAATGGAAGAACAGCAATTAACAAGCATACAGATAATACATTACTATAAATACAGTTATGATAAGTGCTATGAAGGGAAAGTGCAAATAGAATGCGCAGCAGTAGATATAATGTAGTTGGGGGATGAGAGAAGGATGTCCTAAGAAAGTGCTCTTGGGCTGAAGTGGGAAAAACAAATTCTCTTTGAGGATATTTTCTTCAACCAGTCATTTTCTCTTCTACAAAAGCTATATGTCTAAGCTTGTTTCAGATCTTTTAAAAAATTATTTAAATATAGTTGATTTACAATGTTGTGTTAGTTTCAGGTGTTCACAGGAAAGTGATACAGTTATATAATATGTATATATTTAATATATATACTGTTTTAACATTCTCTTCAATTATAGGTTATGACAAGATATTGAGTATAGGTAGGTCCTTGTTGGTTATCTATTTTATATATAGCAATGTATGCATTTTAATCACAGTCTAATTTATGTCCCCCCCTCCACTTTGGTAACTATAAGTTTGTTTTCTATGTCTATGTTGACTCGGATTTTTTTTTTCCACTTTATTTTCTTGGCTAACATTTTGTGTCACTTTGAGGAAACAAAGCCCTGCTCCCACTCACTGACTCCGAGACATGTCAGTTGTGTTCACTGTACCTCTGAGGTTTTTGTTCATCTCGGCCTAGGAAATGCAGTTAAAGCATGATCAGAAATTTGTATTTTGACAATTTATAGAACTTTCTTGTCTACTGAATTTATTTTTCTTGAGACTATTCAGGCTCAACTTAGGATATTTAATTTGCCAGCGAAGCATGACTGCATCCTTCTCTTACTAAAAGAGACTGTGGCAGGGCTTCCTGACATAGGTGTTACCTGTGCTCTTTCACTGGAAGATCCATTTCATGGAGAGAGTGAAGAGGACAAACCCTACCTATTTTTATACCTAAATGTGCCTTTATTCTTTTGCTGGCATTAACGCACTCAAGTTACTAACCAGAAAAACTTGGTAACCCTTCTCAGAGTGTCAGGTATATACTTATTTCAAGTAAAAATATGCATCTACTCATAGTCAAAATTGGTGACCAATTTTCTCTAGAAAGTTCTGTGTTATAAGTTGTCAGTGTATAAAAATTTAAATGCACAGACTCATAGGCAACTTTGATATGTTTCATGTAAATCTCCAGGAAAAAAAGAACTGCTATATTTGGGTATATTGGTGTGGCTACGAAGTAGAGAGCTTCAACCCTTATTGTGAAAAGAGGGTCCACTTTTCTTAACATCAGGAGACACTGACTGTCACTGTTTTGATACACTCTAGAGCATTATCCAAGCAATCATTTGGAGAGGCACTTGCTTACTGATTCAGTGTGCTGGTTGGAAAGTCAGAAAGGCTGGATCGGAATCTCAGCCCTGCCTAAAGCAGCTGTAACCATAGCAAAATCACACAGTCTCTCCAATGCTCTCTCTCCGGTAAAGAAAAAATCATGACCTACTGATGGACTTGTTGTGGAGAGTAATTAGAGAATGGATTGCATACTGTCTGGTGCACTGTAAAAGGCTCAGTGCTGGCCACTCTTAATAGTACTGAATTTTATGCGCTAGGCCTCACAATTAGGAGATGATGGTGCTGAAGAAGTGACCCTTAGTACCAAACAAATGACACTCCCTGTATGGAGAGCTGGGGGCTGGGAGTGACAAAATCTCCCTGGAATGAGAAGGTGAGCTAAAGGAGGTCTATTTAGAAATACTTCTTAGGTCAAATGACTTTTAAGCAAATTCTTAAAGAATAAAAAGTATTTTGCCTGTGGACTGAAAGGGAGGCCGGAAAGAAAACATGGAAAAGCTCCTGAGTTCATAGCGAATGGTAAGGAACACAGTGGAACTTTTGGATGGAGGACAGGGACATAATGGTGAATATTCTGTAAAGGTAAGTTGGGGACAACTTATATATATAGTGAAACGCCTGTTCAGCACTCAGATCCAGCCAGATGAAATATTGCTCAGAAGGGATTTGAGCTAGTTTAAGCAGTTCAGTGACAGCATATATCACAAAGGGGTAAGTCTATATATTACCATTTGTCAAGCCATCAGCTATCAAAATATTCTCATCCTTAGCTAGGGTAGTTTACATACATTATTCAGTGTACTAAGGTACAATTCTTGCATGTTTTCTGAAGGCCTTAGACCATGCATACTCTCCAAAATGTGCAACTTCAAACTGAAAGTTATCTCAATACACGCTACCAAAATCATGTAAAATATAATCCCATTTTGCTAGCCCTAACAAAATTGTGAAGATCAAGCTTGTCTTTCATTTTCTCATTCCTTATCAATTCATCTCAATTTACATAGATATAGCTATTTTAAATCTTATCATTGCTCATCACTTCTAGTCAAAATCACTAGGAAAATTAGAATATATTTTATTTTTATTTTTATTTTTTTTGGTCTTTTTGCCTTATCTAGGGCTGCACCCGCGGCATATGGAGGTTCCCAGGCTAGGGGTCTAACAGGAGCTGTAGCCGCCGGCCTTCACCACAGCCACAGCAACGCGGGATCCAAGCCACGTCTGCAACCTACACCACAGCTCACGGCAACGCCGGAAACTTAACACACTGAGCAAGGCCAGGGATCGAAACCGCAACCTCACGGTTCCTAGTCTGATTCATTAACCACTGAGCCATGACGGGAACTCCTAGAATATATTTTAAACTTGAAAATAAATCATAGCATATCAAAAATTTTGGAATGTAGATAAATAAATGTTTATGGAAATTTAAAACGTTATATGCTCAGATTTAGAAATAAGGAAGATCTTAAATTTATGACCTAAACACTCACTTTAAGAAACTAGAAAAAATAAATAGAAGCTAACATCAGTGAAATATAAAAATGAAAATATTATATAATTAAAAAAAATGAAAACAAAATCCGTTTCTTTGAAAACATCAATAGAATTGAAAAACCTCTCGTGGATTGCTCAGAAAAAAAAAAAAAAGAAAAAGTGCCAATGTCAGGAATGAGAAAAGGACATCATTATGGATCCTTCAGAACTAAGTATTATGAGTATATCATGAACAACTTTATGTCAATAAATTGAATAACATATGTGAACTGGGCAAATTCTTGAAAGATAAGAGCTTTAAAAGCTCACTCAAGAAACTAATTATCTGAACAATCTTATATCTCTTTAAAAAATTGGATTTAGAGTTCCCTTCGTGGTTCAGTGGCTAACAAATCCGACTAGGACCATGAGGTTGCAGGTTCAATCCCTGGCCTGGCTCAGTGGGTTAAGGATCCGGCGTTGCCGTGAGCTGTGGTGTGGCTGCAGATGCAGCTCGGACCCCACGTTGCTGTGGCTGTGGTATCGGCCAACAGCTATAGCTCCGATTAGACCCTTAGCCTGGGAACCTCCATATGCCGTGGGTGCAGCCCTAGAAAAGACAAAAAAAAAAAAAAAAAAAGGAAACTTGGATTTGAAGATAAAATCTTCCCACAAAGAAAACTTTGGGCCCAAGTGGCTTTATTGGCAGAATCTAACATTTGAAAAAGGAATTGTACAAAAACTCCTTGAAATAACAAAAGGAAAAAAAATTTCCACTCATATTTTATGAGGTTAGCATTACCCTGATAGCAAAACAAAGGTATAAGAAGAGAAAGCCAGCAATCAGAATTCTGCATGAACATAGACGAAAAAAGCTTAAATAAAATCTTAGCAAATCAAGTCCAGAAATAAATAAAAAAAGATGATTAATAATGACTAAGTTGGGGTTTATCCCAGGAATGCAAAGTTGGCTTAATGTTCAAAAATGAATCAATGTAATTCTCAATATTAATAGATGAAAAAAGAAACCCATATGATCATCTCTATAGATGCAGAAGAAGCATTTAATAAGACTGAAAATCCATTTATGATAAAGACTCTCAGGCTTATTTAGAAGAGTGAACATTCTTAATCTAGTTAAAGGCAACTATAGAAAAAAATATAGTTATGTTTACACTTAACAGTGAAATACTAAATTCTTTTCCCCTAAAATAGGGAACAAAGCAAGGATGTCTACTCTTCCCACTTCTAGTCAATTTACTGGAATTCCTAGCCAGTGCTATAAGGTAATGAAAAGAAATAAAATGCCTACAAATTCTACAGGGAAAAAAAGTCTTTCATTACAGATGGCATGATCACCCATTTAGACTTTCCAAAGGATCAATGAAAGTCCAAACTTAACAAGGTGGCATGATACAAGGTTAATGAACAAAAGTGATTTTATGTCTCTATGTTAGCAACAAACAATTGAAAATCAAAAGCAAAGCAACAATGGCATTCAAAAATATGAAAGACTTATGGATAAATTTAATGAAATATATGCAACGTATATATATTAAAAATTATAAAACATGTCTGAAAGAAAATAAAAAAGACCCAAGCAAATACACAGAGACACTATGTTTATGGATTAGAAGGCATGATATTACTAAAATGTCAGCTCTTCCTAACTTGATCAATAAATTTAGATTGATTTCAATCAAATTCCAGCAGACTTTTTGTAGATTCTAAAAGTTGATTCTAAAATTTTCATATACCATGGAAAGAACATAGATTGGCCAAATTAATTTTGAATAAGTAGAAGAAAGTATAAGACCTACACTGCCTAATTTCAAGGTCTAATATTAAGCCACAGCCTTCCGGACAGGCGGATTGGATCTAAACACAGAAATATTGATCAGTGAAACAGAGTATAAGCCCATAAGTGGACTTTTCAGCATGGGTACCAAGACAATTTCATTGAGAAATAATGATCTTGTCAACAAGTGGTGTTGAAACAACTGGATATCCATGCACTAAAGCAAATAAAAGGAAAAATTTGACCATCATTTCAAACCACATTTAAATTTAAACTGAAGTAAATCAAAATTTTAACTGGAAGAGTTAAAACTGTAAAGCTGTAAGTGTAGGGATGTGGAACAATTGGAATTCTCATACATTGCTGGTGAGAATAAAATAGCACAGGCACTTTGGAAAACAGTTTTGCAGTTTCTCATAAAGTTAAATATATACTTACTATGGGAGCCAGCAATTCCATCCATAGGTGCTAACCTTAGAGAAATGACATTTAGATGTCCATAAATACCTGTACGTGAATGTTCGTAGTGACTTTATTAACGATAGTCCCAAACTGGAAACAACCCAAATGTCCATCAAGTGATGCACGTACAATTTGTGGTATATTCATAAAGTGGAATGCCATCTTCCATAAAAAGAAATAAATTACTCATAAGTACAATGGCATGAATGACTCTCAAAAGTATTATGTTACATTTAAATGTAAAAAACAAAGCAAAACTGTCGGCCTCAAAAAGCTATTCCAGGGCTTGCTAAGAGCACAGGAAAACCTTTTGGAGAGACGGTAATGTTCTAGACCCTGACTGTGGTAGTGGTCATACAAATGTATACATTCATCAGAACTCATTGAATTAAAACTGATCACTTAAACTGATATTTTATTTTATTTTGTATTAAAGTATACTTGGTTTATAGCGTTGTCTCAATTTCTGCTGTATAGCATAGTGACCCAGTCATACATATATGTACATTCCTTTTCTCATACCAGCTTCCATCATGTTCTATCCCAAGAGACTGGATATAGTTCCCTGTGCTGTACAGTAGGACTTCATTACTTAACCATTTTAAACATAACAGTTTGCATCTACCAATCTCAAACTCCTAGTCCATTCCCTCCCCTCGTCCCTCCTCAAAATGGATTAAAGACATAGAAAACTGATACTTTTATTGCCTATAAATTATATCTCAATAAAACTGACAACCATATTATGCCAGAAAAAAATGACCCCAAAAAGGTAATACAAGGACATATTCAAGAGACTCACTCAGACTTGAATAAAGAAACTAAACCAGCTTAGGGAGGGTAGACTAGGAATCAAAGGCTGGATGTCTATGTTTACCATAAGTGCATTTGAAAATACCCATTTTTGTTTTCTTTCCTTATTATCTAAGTACTTAAACCTAGCACCCAGGATACTATAATGCTTCAAGGACATTTATTCAGGAAATGTTGGGGGTATAGGTAGGAAAATAAGGAACTACAGGTCTATTTGAGAAATGACCTTCTCTCTTGAATGAAAATTCAAAAATGGAAGAAAGATTGGTGACTGTCTTTTTTTTTTTGTTTTTGCCTTTTTAGGGCCGCGCCTGCAGCATATGGAGGTTCCCAGGCTAAGGGTCTAATCAGAGAGCCAGCCTACTCCACAGCCACAGCAATGTCAGATCTGAGCCGCATCTGCAACCTACACCACAGCCCACGGCAATGCCGGATACTTAACCGGCTGAGCAAGGCCAGGGATCGAACATGCAACTTCATGGTTCCTAGTCAGATTCGTTTCCACTGCACCACCACAGGAACTTCCAAGAGACTGGTGACTTTGATCTGTTCACTCTTAGCCCTTTCATCCTCCTGGTGGTTTAGCTTTTTATGTAAGTAAATAAACGAATCAAAATGATTCGTTTCTGCTACCAGTTTAGTTTAACATGAGCAAACATTTAAATTATTCACTGTGGGGCAGCAAGATGAATGGGTGGGCTTCATCCTGATTCTGTCACAAGTTTTGTTAAATGTTCAGTCTTAGCCGGCTTCGCCAGAGTCATAAACTTAAGCATAGCTGACTCTATTGTTTTTGACAGCATAAAGTGTGTATAAATTGAGAGTTCATGAAGAAATATGGACTCTGAAACCATTTTTGTTATTGAGGGTTTTTTTAAACTATTAACTTTTGGTAAATATATATCTCTTTTTCTGGTGTAGTACAAATCAAGTGAAGTATCAGAAAGGGTATCTTAAGAGAATTTTTTAACTTTTTAATCTATGGGGTTCATAAAATCACATTCTTATCTTTATATGCAAAAGTTTTCTATACTAAGGCTTACATTTTCAGAGTGTCATAACTTCAGGTTTAAGATTATTTTCATCTATTGGAATCAAAGAATAAAAGAAGGTTAAGGTGTTTATTCATTATTCATGGTAATTGTATACACAGTTAAGTACTTATTATGTAAAAAGTTCAAATAAATAAAATTCATATGCTCTACCAATAGGACTCTGTAGTGGACATCTGTTACTTCTGTCTTTCCAGCTATGATCTCCTGTTTTTCTGGCAGTTGCACCCTCATTTACTTTGGGCAACTACTTCATTGTCTGCATTCTTAATGTCATTCAAAGCCCCTTCTCCTGTACCAGCCTAGTTTCAACTAGGCTAATCTGATTCTCCCCCCACCCCCAACCCTTGGGAATTTTGAGTTTCAAGAAAGGATAAAAAGTGGAACTGAGTTTCTTCTAAAATGATGTCCAGAAAAGACTGTCAGTTCCAGCTACCCAGAACTGTGGAGCCATTTTTTTTCTATTCTTTCAGAAGAAGGTAGCTTCAGTTTTTTCCTGTGGACCTATGAGCTATTCTACATATCCTTACATTAAATTCCTCCTTTTTGCTTAAGCTCACAGTGTCAACTGAGTAGTAAATTTACCAAGTTTTTCCTTGCAACTGAAAAGCGCTAAGTGTTAAAATCCCATGATTATCCCAAGTGACTTCTTGTCCAAATGGAAGGGGCATCTAATATGCCCTCTGTTAGACCCATGACCTTTGCATCTTCAAGGACCTTCATCTTCACTCTAGCTCTGCAGTCTATTTCCATCGTCACACCTGAAGCTTAGAATTAACCTGTATTTCTTTTACTTTAAAATTATAAATTCAAGTATGATGTTTTCTCTGACCACATTTTTCTCTCCTTCCAGTTTGCTTGTTCAACTACTTCCAAGCCTTCCCTTTTAGGGGATGAGTTTTAGGATGTGGAGTTTCCAGTAATTTAAGAACAGTACTCCTTGGGAGTCCCCTGCTCAGCAGGTTAGGGATCTGGCATTGTCACTACTATGGCTCAGGTTACTGCTGTGGTGCAGGTTCAATCCCTGTTCCAGAAACTTCCACATGCTATAGGTGTGGCCAAAAAAAAAAAAAAAGTAACCCAAGCCAACCCTTGGACAAGCCTGCTATCAACATGTCCAGTTCAACTCTGGTTCTAAAATCTCTTTTGCTAGAGTCCACAGGGGATCAGGAAAGGAAAGTTGGGGACTGGCATAGTCTTCCATTCAGATTTTCATGTTTTCACCATCACCATGCACCACTTTCAGAGGTACTTGGAGCCTCAAATTCCCCAGCCTTTACAAAGGTTTTGTGTGGGAATTAACTTCTTTTTTGTTCCCCTTTTTTTCCCAATCCCAGACTTGTAGATTTAGGTTTTTAAGGCAGCAAGACCACTATCTAGTCTTCAATATTTTATCCTCTCTACTGTCATAATTTCTTTTTCTTCATTTTTAAACTCACTTAAAAAACATTTTACTGCAATTTTAATGGGATTTCAAGAGAGAGCAGAGATAAATAAGTATATGCTGCCATGTTTACCAAACCCTGATAATACTTTATACATTTTCCAAGCTAGAAACATCTTAGTGCTACCTAGTTAATGCTTATATTTCCCTTATCTTGTGCTTCCATCTATAAAATGAATGGGCTGCTTTGTGGTTATTTGAATATCAAAAAGGTGAAGTGTTTGAAATATTGTACAAAATAAAATATTTTACTATTAACTTTATGTAAAGCTTTATGCAAATATGAAACATTATTTTTAGCAATCATTTATTATTTCATCACCAAATCATTATTGAGCAGCTAATAATAATAACATGTGCAATAGTTAATAGCTACCATCTGCTAAAATACTTTGCTAAAAGTCAGGATTTTGAAGACAAATAAAAAATGGTCTTTCTCAAATATATCACAGGTAAAAAATATATATTTAAGGTAAAGAAATAAGCACATAACAAAGGCATTCCTTATACTTATTATGATAGTTATTATATTTTAAACACTTTTAATGTATTATATAATAATGTCATAGTATATATTATGCACATTCTAGTAGAGTTATAATTTAGGTAAGGAAATTATGCACAAAAGAAAAAGAAAACATCTGGTGTCAGAGAGGGTCTCACAAAGCTGGTCACATCTAATCTATATCTTAAAAGAATAACAAAAAAAAGGTATTCATGGGAAAAGAGAGCAATTAGGCAAAAGTTTGTGCAAACACTCAGAGACATAAAAAATCTATGCATATCTGGGAAATTTACATAGCTACTGTATTAGTGTTCTCCAGGGAAAGAGAGCCCAGAGGATCTATTTCTCTATCTGTCTGTCTGTCTGCCTATTTATACATATTGATATACAGAAAGAGATTTATTAGAAAGGATTGGCTGACGTGATTATGGAGGTTTAAAAGTCCTACAACCTACCATCAGCAAGTTGGAGACCCAGGAAACCTGAAGGACTGAGAACCGAGGGAGCCAATGATGTAAATCTGTGCCCTATGACCCAAGAACTAGGAATCTGGATGTCTGAAGGCAAGAGAAGATGGATGTCCCAGCTTCAAGCAGAGAGGCCAAATTTGCTCCTTCTCCATCTTTTTCTGTTCAAGCTCCCAGTGGATTGGATGATGTCCACTGGCAATCTTGTCTACTGATTAGAATGCTAATCTCTTCCAGAAACAACCTCACAGACACACCCAGAAATAATATTTTACCAGCTATCTGGATATCACTTAACCTAGTTAAGTTGAACTACAAAAATACCCATCACAGCTACACTGTGGAAGACTGCAAGGAAGTGGCAAGGAGTGAGAATTCAACACATGACTACTGTGGCTCGCTCTGTGAGGGCCCATATGATGTCTGGGATTGATAAAAGGCAATCTTGTTTTATGACATCCTCTAAATAAGAACTTCAGATTTGTTGTGCAAGTCTTAATAATGACTTATGAGAAATTTGATTCTTACATGTAACATGAGAATTATCTAAAGCTGTTCTAAGTTCATAGTTTGTTGCTTTAAGTACTACATGTGTTTTTCTCTCTTTAGTGGTTGGTTGGTCCTTGGATTCTGTCTAGCACAATCCAAAACAAGAAAAGAAACCTCCACAATACCAAAATACAGCTTAAAAATTATTACAAGGGGAAAAAGCCAATATTCATCTTAGCTTTTCTGCTGAAATTTTCATAAACCTTTAACAATTCATCTATTACCCACAAAGTGATTTATGATTGACACTATCCTCTGAAGCTTCCAAATTTCCCACCTACCCTTCAGAGGGAATCTAGAGATTGACACAAGCCCATAGAAGAATCTCATGGTTAGAATAACAATTTAGAATTAAACTGATACTTCCTGGTCATAATCAAAGCAATACGGAGAGTGCTATGAAGTGCCTCAATAGGTGTTTAGGCTGTAGTTTCTTCAAGATATGCTAACTGCATTCCTAGGTGTTTACCAGCTATAACATGCTGGGATGTAACATTTAAGATGCTATTTGAAATCTGCTGATAACTAACAGGTGAATAATTTCATTCCACCAAAATTTAATTATGGTATCCAGAGAATGATGTTTGCAACATAATAAAACATTCATATTTTCCTAAAGAGAGATTTGATTAAAGAACAACAGATTTCACCAGAGTATACTGAAGAGACACAGAACATCAAATGTTAATAATGAATGTTTATCTACCATAAGTTTAATGGTTTTCCCTGGAGACTATTTCAATTAGTTATAGCAGTTCATAGGTTAGTATGTCATTTTTTCTAAAGTGCATTAGGACCTTGTGATTATAATGACTTCCATCATATCAGGTCACTTCCTCTGAGGCCCTATAAAGGGCCAGATGTTCTCCTTTTCACCTGTGCTTTTGCAGTCGAATCCTAGATGACTGTTTTCTTGAGGGTAAGTTCTCTGGGGCGGATACAGAGCCATCAATATAAAATGTTATTATCTGGATTTCCTAGTCTATGACAAATATAAGCCATTTGGAGATACTGCTGCAATGCCATGTCTCGGGCACATGTTAGATGGCAAATTAGAAGGAAACCTTTTGTTCCACTATAATGGTAGATCATATTTGATTCCCCTAAAATTTTATGACTATTATTTGTGTGGCAATTTATTTCAAGCCTGTTCATATATATAACAATGCTTTTATCATTATTTATATGAAATATATGTTATTATTCATATTAATATATTATATATTATTTATATTAATATATATGATATATTATTAACATTAATATATACAATATATAAATTATAGATAAAATTTTATTGCTGGACAAGATATGGTGATGTTGACAAATATGATATGTGATATTCTATTTTGCTATGTCAAAAAATGATGCATTTTGGAATGTGTTGATTATGGTTTAAAGTAAAAGCCCAGCAAGAAAATGAAAGAATCACATATGTCCATTCTATGTAATTGATGTTATGCAGGACTGAATCAGTTCATGTGACAGCTATATCTTAGTAATGTGTATTCTTAAGCAATACACAATTCTTAAGCAATACACATTTATAGAAACTCTTCCTCACACAGTAGCTAAATTTTCATAATAATACTCTGTCCTGGCTATCTTTATTATTAAAAGAATCCAGATGCTGGGGCACGGGTGAATGGACATCCTTTGCAATGCATGAGGAATGATCTTGTGATTTTTTTTTTTTTTTTATGGCTACACTCACAACACATGGAAGTTCCTGGGTGAGAAACTGAATCTGAGTTGCAGTTGCAACAACACTGGGGATTGAACCTGTGCCTCTACAGCAACCCAGGACACTGCAGTCGATTCTTAAACCCACTATGCTGCAGCAGGAACTCCATCTTGTGATATTTTTAATCTAAATACAAACAACTACTTTTTAAAAATTTGAGGACTTGCAGCTTAATGATACCACAAGTTTATATTCCAAACAACTGAGAGAAATGAAAGATCATGGATTACTTAGGTATCTAGAGCCTGAAAGATAACCAGAAGTTGTTGAAAAGATCTCCTGGCTAATAATCTGAGAGCAGGTGAGCTGCATTTGACATTGAAAGTATACACAACTAAATATTATTTAAGATTTAATGTGGGGCAGATCTGGTCTAAGTATAGCTTTATAAGAAAAATCCTACTTAGTAAATTTATTTCCAGAATGTTTTGAACAACAATAACAACAACAAAAATTTTCTCAGTGCAAAAAGAGACATAATCTTGATCAACATGCTTTACCAAAAACTCAAATTTTAAATCACAGATCAGAAAGACAACTTATAGGAGTTCCTGTCATGGCTCAGGGGAAACAAATCTGACTAGCATCCAGGAGGACGCAGGTTTGATCTGTGGCCTTGCTCAACGGGTAGGATCTGGCGTTGCCATGAGCATTGCCGTGAGCTGTGATGTAGTTTGCAGATGCAGCTCAGACCTGGCATTGCTGTGGCTAGGGTGTAGGTCAGCAGCTACAGCTCCAATTCGACACCATTGCCTGGGAGCAGCCCTAAAATGACAAAGTAAGAAAGAAAGAAAGAAAGAAAGAAAGAAAGAAAGGAAGAAAGAAAGAAAGAAGAAAGAAGGAAGGAAGGAAGGAAGGAAGGAAAGAAAGAAAGAAAGAAAGAAAGAAAGAAAGAAAGAAAGAAAGAAAGAAAGAAAGAAAGAAAGGCAATTTATAAATCCTGGAGTCCAACACTCCCTTCCTCCTATTAAGCTTTCCCACGCATATAGCCAAATATTATTTACACTTCAGCAAACTAGGTGAGGAATTTATAGTTGAGCCTACAGAGAGACTAAGTGACTTATTTAACAAAGACAGAATGATTTGTGGCAAAGAATATGGCTGACTGGATTCAAATCCTAGCTTTATCCCTTACTAGCTGTTCACTCTTTATCAAATCACAAACTTTTCTGTGCTTTGGCTGGTTCACCTGAAACATGGGAATAGTAGCACCTTAACTCATAGAACCATTTTGAGGTTTAAATTAACTAATCTGTGTATAGCATTTACTACAGTGCTTGGCTCATATTAAGTGCTCAATAAATGTTAGTTACTCTAAATTCTAGTTCTGCAATCGATTAATTGTGTGCCCTTAGGCAACTTACTCTAAGCACTTTGTGACATTTATTATGATTTGCTTTGCAGAGCTGTTTATTGTTTATGGTCTATCTTATTCACTGGAAAATCCAGGATTGCAGGGACTACATCTAAAGTATTAAATAATTAATAAATAACACTTTTTTTATGGTTGCACCTGAGGCATATAGAAGTTCCTAGGCCAGGGGTTGAAGCCATGCTGCAGTTGAGACCTACACCCACATGCACCAGGCTGAGAATCCAGCCTGCACCTCTGCAGCAACTCAAGCCACTGCACTCAGATTCTTAACCCACTGTACCACAGCAGGAACTCCTAGTGCTTTGTTTAATAAAATTAAGGTAGTTTGTGGTATCTAGCATATATTAGCAGCTCGAGAATGCTTTTTAATATACGTGTACTGTAGATTGTTATTTATTTACTTTTTCTGCCTTTTTTTTTTTTAGGGCCTCACCCAAGGCATATGGAGGTTCCCAGGCTAGGGGGTGAATCGGACCTGTAGCTGCCGGCCTACACCACAGCCACGGCAATGCCAGATCTGAACTGCATCTGCAACCTACACCACAGTTCACAGCAGTGCCGGATCCTTAATTCACTGATAACGGTTGCTAGTCGGATTCGTTTCTGTTGCACCACAACAGAACTCCCATACTGTAGATTGTTATAATCACAGCCCTAAATAGGGTTATTAAGAGGATTAGATGAGAGAATTTAAGTCAATATGCTACAAGACCTAGTACCATATTGTGAACTCAAAACAGCAAGTATTTAATAAATGTGTGCTTGTGATTGCCGTTGTCACTGTAAGCCTAAAAATGAGACAGAGGCAGAAATGAGACTGCAACTAAGTTTTTCTAGCTCCCCACTGAGTACTTTGCCGATGATATCAATTATATATATGGAAGGCAGAAAAACTCACTCGTAATGTTAGAAAATGTATTTCATGACGTTAATTCTGCAATTGAGGATATTGCCTGGCAACAAAATCTGGGGAAGAGATTGTAAATTGAGAGATCCAGGGTCGATCAAATTCTTCTCACATATGCTTTGCTTGGCCTGGACTGCATTATGACAACAGCAACAGATAGGCTGGGTGGCTAACCTTTTAAAGTAAAAGATTTTTATAATGGCTTTCTGAATTTTGGTCTTTCTTGAAAAAGAAGGGAAGCACACAAGGCTGGCAACCTCACCTGGCAACAAATTGGTGGCAGCTCCCCCTTCTGTGGGGGCACTTGCCTTTAAATTTATACATGGCCCCTGGAGACACTGGTGTTTGGGACCCTGATTTGGGATTAATGGGATGGAAGGCACCTGGATATCTTGTAGTAATCACTCTGACTCCCATAAAGAACACCTTTCTTGTTGCAGAAAAGACTTTTATTTCTGTTGCCTTTCTCACCATTTCTCACCTTGCTCGTGTTTTATACAGCATCTGATAGCAAGTGTCAAGAGAAATTTAAAATTATAGTTCATTTACTCTGGTTAAACATAAGGAAGGAAAAGCAATTACCAGAGTTAAATGATGGAATTAAAGATTCTTCTTGCAACCTAGTTAGGTATTTAGTGTTTGATGAGTGCTGGAAAAGATAAATACATTTTTCGAGGAGGACTGTATCAATCTGCAATCATGAATGAAAGACTCTGAACATGATTTAGATATCAGACATATGGTTTGCAAACACAATCAATCTTTCTTCAGGCAGTAAGAGTTAGTTGACAATATACTGTACCTCTTTTTTTGTTTCTAAATTGGAAAATGCTTTTTTAGTGGTGAATAAATTTCCTGCACCAACAGATTTTTTTTTTTTTTTTTTGCTAAGGAAATATGCTACAAGATAGATGGTGCTTTAGAAGAGACCATGCAGATGGTCTGTAGAAAATCTTAAAAATACAATCCCATATAAACAGAGTAAATGCATTCTTCATATGAGGATAAAATGTTAATTAGTTTAGTTTAATTACAGATTTTCTACATGCTAGAAGTTTAAATTTAATGGATTGGTGATTCAATCTGACAGATCATAAAAAATAACTATGAACTTGTTACTGGCTGTTTTGCTGACTAACCTAACATGGATGCTCCATGCATCTTTAATTCATCTCTGGTACAAAATGTGTCTTATTCATAAAGGAACTGATCAGATGATCAAACACATCTAACTCATGCTAACATGGGCTAAGTTAGCATGAGTTTATTTTAAATTAATCTTTATTTAAAATCAATCATGTGGGGAGTTTTCTTGTGGTTCAGCAGGTTAAGGATCTGGTGTTGTCACTGCAGTGGTTTGAGTCACTGCTGTGGTGTGGATTCAGTCCCTGGCCCAGGAATTTCCACATGCCATGTGTACAACCAAAAAATTTAATCATGTAGTCCTTTTATTATCTTTCACAATACACCCATAAGCAGTAGTTACAAAGCAGTAGCAGCTTCTCTCTGGAACCATGTAAAATTCAGGAATGTTGCTATAATTTTGTTCTCAAAAAGTGGGAGGGGTATGATTAGAGGAGTGGACTTTATTCTGCATTTCTGATGCAGGCAAAAAAATGAGGAAGAGATAATGAACATCAAGAAGAGACTGACGAGGAAACCTTTCATTCAAAAGCATCTTAAGACACTGGAATGACTCATTTAAGGCCACTGTGGAAATTCTAAGATTATGAGAAGATATTAGTGAGGGATGATCAATTACCATTTTGTTGCAAGCTGAAGATTAGACTAGGCTAGCTGTAGGATTATATTTCACAAGTGATTATATCCAGAACTTCTCTCTAGCCCACTGAGTTTTCATTGTTCGCATTTGCACTAACCCACGCTATCACTTCCTTCTCTTCTACTTACTTCTTTGCCATTCTAACAAGCATGCATAATAACTCTACATCAACAAAGATTTAAACAAAAACAAAAGCAAACAGAAAAGTGAATAACTTCAGTGCTGATATAAATTATTTTTGCTACCTGATTTGGTCAAATCCTATTTTCATGTTTAGATTAGGGTATTAGTCATAGTTTAATGAAGTTCTATTATTAAATTATTTTATGAAAAAAAACTAAAGACTTATGACTAAAACAATGTAACCACCTCAGATAGAAATAAGTACAGCATTTCTGCTATATTAAGTGAGAAACAAGATAGAAGTGGATGAAAACTATTTCCAAAAGCAAAGGCTGAGACCTGATGACCTTGCTTCAATTTTCATCAAAGTTCCTATCAATGTATGTCCTTGAATCATAAAGAAAGGTTATGTTTATTTACGGGTAACTGTGAATTTAAAGGTTTTACAATATTTCAGTTAAATTTAAATTACATGCCACTGAAGCATTTTATATTTATAAAAACATTACATTAAAAGAAGAACCCAACTCTGTTTTCATACACACATACACATACACACATACACCACACATATTGCTTGATGTAAACCATTTTCATAAGATTACATAGTTTTACTGGTCTGCTGATAAGCAATAACTCTGTTCCCTCCTATCTTTCGTGGAAACTTACTCATATCCTGTTAAAATTGTTTTAAATTCTTTTCTAAACATAACTGATATTTTATTCATGCAGATATATTTTGAAAAGACTTATGAAAATACCCGTTCATTGCACATTAACTTAAAATTTTGCTTTATTATATGAATCTAAGGTGGCTTTACCCATATTTTTTTTTCTTTTAAAAGAGAAAACAGCAGATATTTCCAATGATTGAAAGGCTAATAATAATAAAAAATCAAGTCAAAATAAATACAAAATCCATTTTTCTTGCATTTAACATAACTACTTAGTAAATTTAGTTGTTAGAATAATACATTTAAAAAATTTTCCCATAAATAATATTCTAGGAGGTATATATACAAGTAAGTAAATCAGTGTTCTGGTAGAATAAATACAATCTGTAGAGTAGGGAATTAGTAAATTATTTTAGATATAAATTGAAATCAAATTTGAAAGCATCTGAGAATAGTACCTTTTCCATTAAAAGCCTGAAGGAAATGAGGCAGATAAAAATATGAACTCCTAGGATTTTGTTAAGGGGGCCAACATGGGTGCTACATGATTAACCCACATTATTCATTTATACCTCACAACACTCTGATGTAGGAGGTATTTTGCCGAGTGGGAAACTACTGAGAATCAGAGATTTTATAGTACTTGATTGTGATTATATACCTCCTAAGTGGCTGAGATGGGATTCGAACCCCATGCGTTTGGTCCTACGCTATTCCATTTTCTTACTTCCCACACGTACTGCTTGTAGTCAGATACCCTGGGAATTGGTGTAGTGACGGTTTTATAAAACTAGATGATTTATGAAGATACTCCTTTGTGTATGGACTCCCTGTACTGTTTCTCTCCCTCAGCAAACTTTTCCACTCTCTCCATTAACAGATAAATAGGCTTCACTGCCTAGTCTCAGAGGTTTCTGTACAGGTACAGGCTCAGCAGGGCTTCTTGGCCTCCAGAAGCCCAGAAGGTCGGAAAGCTTGAGGTGGACAGGAAGGCCTGGCTGGGGAGTCCCAGGTTACAGAAGCTCCCACCTTTAGCTCTGCAAGAAGGCTCCTAGGCCCTTCATTCCACTGCCTTGAATTCAGAAAAGCCACACTCCTCTCCACATACCCTCATACCATTTTGGAGGCTAATAGAGAGAGGGAGGGAGAGGGAAGAAAAACAAGGACAGAGTATGAATTAGCTTCTATTGCTTCCATAGGTTACTGTAAACTTAACTTATAATAACACGAATGTCTTATCTCCTGGTTCTGATGTCAGACCTGGGTCTCTCTGGGCTAAAATCAATGTCCGCAGGGCTGCAGTCCTTGTTGGAGGCCCTAGGGAAATACCTGTTTTCCTGCTTATTCAGGCTGTCAGCAGGATTCAGCTCTTTGCATTTGTAGTACGGAGGTTTCCGTTCTCTTTCTGGCTATAAACTGAGAGCTGTTCCAGACTTCTAGATCCTTCCAACAATCTTCGGCCCCTTTCCTCCACTTTCAAAGCTTTAGCAGTAGGTCAAAGATCTGACCTGCCTCTTCTTCCATCTCATCTGTCTAGCCAAATTTTCTGTCTTCCTCTTCTTACTTCCATGGCCTACTTTTAAGGGTCCATGTTATTACCTTTGGACCACCTGGATAAAAGAGTTTAATCTCGCTATTTTAATGTCTATAACATTAATTCAATGGAGAGATCCTTTTACCATGTAATATAATAATATTCACAGGTTCCAGAGATTGGGGACCATTATCCTACCTACCACAGGGTATTTTAAGAGTATTACCTTAAAATAGTTTAAATTATTGTACAGGACTTTGCTTATCGTATTCTACTAAGTCTACTTTTTCCTTATGTTGAAGGAGGGCAGCCAGGAGGAAAATTAATTATCTCTTGAAAAAGATGAAGTGACGAAGACCATTTTCTCTGTGTATCTGAATGTACATTTGAATTGTGATCCTATTACCTAAAGAAATAGTTTCTAAACAGATTAATTTTGCAGAATTTGGACCTCCTAACCCATACGCTCTATTAGCTACTGCTGAAAAACTTTAATTTTAAGAGGACACGTTGGTTTTAAAAATAAGTTGATAATAGAGACAATTACTTCTTACTGGACCATGAAAATAGGCATTATTATACTAAAGATATTATTGTTATGTACCTGCAAACTTAAGTAACATGTAGGCCTTTCAGAGTTTCTAGACAACATTTGAGAAACAATACTATAGACTGACACATAACATAGCAAATCCTGAAGGGACAGATTCTACTCTGATGGTTGTAATTTTAGATCTTCCAAAGCTGGATGAGGGTCTATGGTTGTCCTGATTGTTGGTCAACTGCCAGAAGTGTAGCTGGCTTCACAGAATTCCCCATGATCTAGATATTTCATATTAGTTATCAATATTCTATGATTCAGACATGTATTTGAACATTTCAAAAAAGATAGTTCCAAGACTAATGGACCCTTCCCCCCACACCCTTTAGACTAAATCCATGAATACTGATCTATCATATTAAGACCTAATTGTAATATTCCATTTTGAATTCCAAGCAATGGAATTAGACTAAAGGAAATGAGTCCATTAGTGATGTGATTGAGAGCATTTCAGTGGCAAGTATGCAATCGGCTCAGGAACTGAGACCTTGTCTGTGCAACTACCACATAACCAGGGGTCAAAGGGGAAGTAAGATTGGGAGAGGCCTGGGGAATCTTAGTGGGTGGAGATTTTGGCATCTGGGCATCATGGCTTTACCTGAGTGTACACTACTGATTTTGGCTCTTTAATCTTTGTATTTCACTTTCCTCATTGTTGTTTTATGATTGTGCACTCTCTAAAAACTGGGCATTAACTTATAAGCATTACTGAACGTTTCATATATGTCTATGTGTCAGAACTATATTTAAATTTCTATGCAAAGAGAATAGATTAAACTCATTTAAAGTAAGAGAGTAGTGTGGGAAGATGAATTTTGAGGAAAGAGGGCACAATAATAGAAACTCCAAAAACTCTGATTGCAAGCATTTGTGGAACAGTGGAACGGAAACCATGAAACTGAGCCTACAAACAAACTCTGTGTTATATATAAATGAAGGGCATGACCCAGCGAGTATCAGTAAAGGTGAGACAAGGTGGGGAGGGGGTGGTGGTGATGGTTAAGAGCCAGAAGAATCTTCCCAACTTGATCAAACAGCTTCAAGTTCAGAGATTTTCTTCACCCTAATAATACAACTCTCGGAATAGGACACACTGTCTCAATTCACAATTTCAATAATGCAGGAAGTCATTATTCAAATTTTCCGATAGGGTCAAGAACTCAGAGATTGACTTCAAACTATAAAGCATTTTAAACTCTTTTTGCAGGCTTAAAGTGCTCTATATCTGCACTTGTTATGGCATATATACTTTACTACACAGATACAATTTGTATATAATTCCATTCCCAAAAGGCATGGAAGAGGCAATGCATCTTATACTCAACTGCCACCAAAAAGCACAAAGATGAATGCTTAAGTCTAGACACTGACACAGCCCCCTAAATTTTCAAAGCATGGCTTGCGGTCTCAGCCCCCTGACTCCCATTCCCTGTAATAGAAGTCAGGTGGCAAAACCCTAATGCAAACTCCTTAGAAATCTTAAGACGGCATAATGATGTTCTTTGTTTTGCTATGGAAACATTTATACAGGACACAGGTTCAACTGTCCATGAAATGATGCACTAATCTCCAGGGTTCACAATGTAATTTGGAGTATATTTTCTTCTCCATGTGCATGCAATTGTGAAGGTAATTGCCACCCTGAAGGTAAAGAATGCCGAGTGTCCCCCACATAACACACGGCTACGTACTGAACTATCTCAGAGCCAGATATTCGCATTATGCATCCAAAGAAAAAAGTCCAGGAACTTGCATGCATCTTCACTTTTTGTGCAGTGTTCTCTTGTTTTTATTTTTTTGACCACCCCCGTGGCATGCAGAAATTTCCATGCCAGGGATCGAATCTGCACTACAGCAGAAACCTGAGCCACAACAGTGACAATGCCACGTCCTTAACCCACTGAGGCACCAGGGAACTCCCAGGATGCATGCAGTATTTCTGGAGAACACCTGAATTTTCCTTGATAAGGTTTTTTAGTTTTAATAAACTAGTTTGTTGTGAATAACCAGTTCAATTTCTAGTCTGAATAGTATCGTTGATTTAATATGATAAACCAAGAAACAGTTCTTTTGCCTCTCAGATTCTTTTGGAACCCATAGAGGTTTAAAATCTGAAAATTAAACCAGTTTAAGAATAAAAAGGGTGGAGTTCCCATCATAGCTCAGCAGAAACAAATCCGACTGGGAACCATGAGGTTGCGGGTTTGAAATCTGGCCTTGCTCAGTGGGTTAAGGATCCAGTGTTGCCGTGAGCTGTGGTGTAAGCTGCAGATATGGCTCGGATCTAGCATTGCTGTGGCTGTGACGTAGGCCGGCAGTGGTAGCTCCAGTTGGACCCCTAGCCTGGGAACCTCCACATGCTGTGGGTGTGGCCCTAAAACGACAAAAGCAAAAAAAAAAAGGAAAAGAATATAAAGGGTGAAAATGACATAAAATAAGGTTGTGATGATTATTGAATAACTATAAATGTAATAAAATTCATTGAGTAATAAAAAAACAATAAAAAGGGTAGACTTTACATGCACTAGGAATTTATTAAATGCAATACCAGCCCCTCAACCATTCTTAGATTAGGCTGAGACCGCAAGCCAGAGGCTCCTCCAGTACATACAGGAAGCAAAATCACTATCTTAATTTGTGTGTAAACTATTTTTAGAAATTAAAATATTTCATATTGGATAATTTAATAGGTTAAGAAAGGGATATCTACATTTTCAATGACTCTAATATATGATCATATTATTTATAAAATGGATCTCTAACAATAAATATTTTTAATCATTGTATCTAATTACCTTAACTATTATACACAACCTAGCATTTAGGGACACATAGTTTTATATCTATTTCATGCTTTGTTTTGTTTCTTTTTTATTTTTCTTTTTACAGCCACATCTATGGCATAGGGAAGTTCCCAGGCTAGGGGTCGAATTAGAGCCTATGCCACAGCCACAGGAACACTGTATCTGAGCTGCATCCACGTCCTTTGCCACGGCTCATGGCAACCCAGGATCCTTAACCCACTGAGCAAGGCCAGGGATCAAATCCACATCCTCACAGAGACAACTTTGGGTTCTTAACCTGCAGAGCCACAGTGGGAACTCCTTTTCATGTTTTAAAGTATCACTCCTTTTCTCTCTTCTGAACTTGATTAAGCCCTCCTCAAGGGATACGCTTCCCTTGTAGCATCCAGCAGAGTAGAGTTCATTACAGGAGCTCAATAAATACTGCACATGTATTGATTGATTGCCAGCTTTCTGCTTTGTGACTCCTTTTAATATTTCAGGTGCTGAAAGGACATTATCATAATAATCATAAACCTCATTTATCGGTTCATGACATTGTTCACGGTGCTACATACAATTTAGCAGTGAGTTCTAAAAGTATGAGAATACCTGAATGCACGGTGACTGACCCACTAATCAGGAAAATAGCACATGAATTCACCTACGCATTTTAAAATAAATTTATTGAATTTGTACATAACTTACTTCTTTCCAAAAAATAATTTGAAGGTTTTATGGCAAAAATAATAAAGTTATAATATGAAACTATCTGTACTAATGTAAGAAATGGGTAGAATGATGAGAGAGTGAAAGTTTGGCTGTGAATTTCTCTGCAGACCTGGCAAGGAGAGAAACATTTTAGGCCAGGGTTTTTCAACCTCATTTTGACATTTTGGACTGAATAATTCTTTGTTGTAGGGGGCTGGGCATTGTTAGTTGTTTAGCAGCATCCCTGGTCTCCAACCACCAATGCCAGTAGGTCCTCTCTCCCTCCCCTTCTGCTGTGACAATGAAAAATGTCTTCAGGTACTGCCCCCAATTTGAGAATCACCATCTTAGATGACTCAACCTCCTTTACAAGGATGCAGAAAGCACAACCTAATTCTCTGAGGGCTGGGATATAAGAGAGGGACATGATTATTTTTGACATTAATTTCTAAAACAAATTTCAATAAAACATGAGTGATTTTATCTAGAGCATCCTCAGTAACAGCAGCTAATATTTCTTGAGGCCTTACTGCTGAAATTGGCACTGTATACATATGACCTATGAGACAGGTTGTTTTTGTAATCCTCACTTTATAGGTAAATAAACTGAGGCTCAGTAGGATTAAGCAATTTACCCAAGGTCACACAGTAAGTGGAAGAGTTAGGATTCACATTCAAGCAATCTGACCTTAGAGCCACCACTCTAAGTTATCAACAGTCTCATAGAAAGGTAAAGTGACATCATATTGTCAATTTTTGCCTAGCTCTTCCATAAAAGTAGAGAATGAAACATTAAAGCACAAACTAGGATAAAGCAATGAACAACTTCTCCAGAGGCTATCAACTTATCCACAGTCTGCAGAAGCAGCTGAGAGACTGGTGTCCATACTGTATATTGGTCATAATTGCTGATGATGCTGAGGTGCAGGTGCCCTGCCCTTCACATGATGCCTTTTTCTAACTGTCACAACCTATAAGAAATAGGGCTTCTTACTTTTCTTACTTGAGCTATCCTGGTACACACGCACACACCCCTTTTTTGGTAGGTTTCAATAATAAGTTTTATCACATTCTGGAGTGAGAGAGAGCATTTGTAAAAGAGCTTAGAATGATACCAATCCAGGTTGAATTCTAGTACTGAAACTTAACAGCTGTGTAACTCTGAACAACTACTTGACTTCTCTGGTCCTTATCTGACAATGACTATCGGAGTACTATGTATATCATATATATAAATGTATAATGTATTAATTTATTTGTAGGAATGTTATACGAATTACACACTCAGGTAATACGAAATATTTCTTAAAATGCTAAATTGTGAAGATGCCTAGACAGTACTAACACTCTCTTTTAATACATGTCATTTGCTATATTTGCTCTGGGAAACTTGTGAAACTTAACATAGTGAGAAGGAAAGCAAGGGTAATACTGGAGACTCCAGAGCCATTATTTTTTCTAGGAAAACACACATTGTCCAGTGTTCTAGTTCCTGAGGTAGAAATAAGCTTGTGGGGTTTGTTGACTTATTAAGTTCAGTCCTGATACAAATTTCCCTTGTTACCATTTTACCAGATCCTGAACTCTCTGCCTCCCCTATTAGCCCACAAGATAAATTTTCTCTCTTTTCATTCCAAATTATTAACAGAATCAAACTATGACTCAAAGATTAGAAAGATTTATGCTGACTCCCTGAATACCCAATGTGTCCAATTTTTGACTAATTGATGATTAGTCCCTTTCCTTAGCCATTATTTTTTTAATTTAGTGGATTATGAAATATATCCAGAGGATCCTATTAGACACTCATAAGAGTCAAGCATAAAAATATATATTTTGGAAAATATTTAAAACATATATATATTTTTCTAATCTCACATAAGTTAGGAATTTAACCCAACCTAGCAAGTATTTTTGAGTGCCTACATAGGCAATGCAGGAAATGTAAGACATACACAAGATATGATTTAGCTACCTAACAAATTTACAATTGGTGATGTAGCAATTCATGAGTGACAGGCTTGGAACATGCCATAAGAATGCAGGGGAGCAAAAATAAGCTGGAAACATAGAGGTAGAATCAGTGATATATACCCCTTTAAAACATTTAAATAATACACACACAATTGTATGATATTTATACCTCACATTTTCACACACAATACACATGCACTCAAATTTGTCTTTATTTTTGTTCTTTGTTTTACAAAAAAATGAGATTCTTCGGTAATGTTTTCATGAGTATACTTCTATACAGTGTATGTAGATGTTTCATTATTTAAAAATATGAAAAAAGATGTAAAAATTATTAAAGAATGTGAATCACACAATATGGATGTGCTATAATTTAAATATTCACCATTGATGTTCATTTAAGTGGGTTTTCAAATTTTCCCTCCTATGAAGAATACTACGAAGAACATTCCTACTCTCCTATGCAAGCAATTCTGTAGGATATAGTTCTAAAATGGAATCCCTGGGTCAAATTACATGCATACTTAAAAAGCATTATTGGATTTACCAAATTAGCCTCTAGAAAATGCCCTCGTTTATAGTTCTTTGGAGACCAAACTCTCCCACACCTGCATAAAATCAGTATTTTTTATTTTTGCCAAACTAATAGGTGAAAAATGATAACTCTGCTTTCAAGGGTAAGATTTTAAAAATTTGAGTGACATGGAAGAAACTGAAGCCAGGAAATTCCTTTAGAAAACTATTATTCTAAAAGGATAAAGTCAATCAAGATAGGGAGGGGACAGGCTATTTTGAAGCAGAGCACATACATCAAGAAACAGAAATAAAACGGGTTAGGAATGGGTGTGTCAGAGAATGACTTGCCCATGAAAATAAAGCACAACATTTGCCAATGTTTGATCAGAAAAGCACTCAAAAAGATTTATTCTCTTAGCAAATTT
>PVHT020001751.1:1065241-1181842 GCA_004024745.2 Catagonus wagneri
TTTGTACCATTTAATCAACATCTCCCCATTTTCCCCTCTTCCAAGATCCTGACAATCATCTCTGTTTCTGTAATTCTGACTGCTTTAGATTCCACATACAAGTGAGGTCACACAATATTTGTCTTTGTTTCACTTAGCATAATGTCCTCCAGGTTCATCCATGTTGTTGCAAATGGAACAATTTCTTCTTTTTCAAGGCAGAATCATATTCCACTGTGTGTGTGTGTATGGCATTTTCTTTATTAATTCAAAATGGTTATTTTCTGAATTCAAGATATGAGGCAAAGCCATATATAAAACCTGCAGAGATCTTACAAAGTGACGAAGTATGATGCCCTTGCAGTCTCCTGCCACAGTGGTATTCAGAGAGTCTGATGGAGAACTCAAATTGCTAGAGATCAATGTAGCAGCAGGGAAAAACTTTCCAAAAGTTTAATGGTGAAGGAAAAAATAATAAAAATAATTGCTACCTCTACAAATAACACAAAACTTTTATATCTGGTTTGATCATTTGAAGGAAATGAATATTATTTTTAATCAATGCTTCTGTGCGCATAATGCTCTAGAATTACATTTATGTTTATACTTTTTCTTTCTTTTTGGACATCAAGGGCAGAAGGTTGAGTAACAGTACTTAAACCACTTGTTTCTCTTATTTAAAATCTCTTACCCCTTTTTTTCCCCTGCTTTTTAGGACAGCACCTGTGGCATATGGAAGTTCCCAGGCTAGGGGCTGAATTGGAGCTGCAGCTGCCAGCCTACGACACAGACACAGCAATGCCAGATCTGAGCTATGATTGCGACCTATACCACAGCTCATGGCAAAGACAGATCCTTAACCTACTGAGAAAGGCCAGGGATCAAACCTGCATCCTCAAGGATACTACTTGGGTTCGTAACCCACTGAGGCACAACCAGAACTCATCTTATCCATTTTTAAATTGGATTATTTGTCTTTTGATTGTTGAGTTGTAAGTGTTCTCTATGTATTCTGGATATAAGTCCCTTATAAGTTACATGATTTACAAATATTTTCTCCCATTCTGTGGGCTGTTTTCACTTTCTTGTTGGAGTCCTTTGAAGAATAAAAGTTTTTAATGGTATGGACTTGATTTTCTCTAGTTTTCTTTTTTCACCTATATTTTTGGTTTCATATCTAAGAAGGTGTTGCCTAACTGAAAGACTGGCTCCATTGTTTTTTCTAAAGCTTTTATAGTTTTTGCTCTTACATGTATTTTATTTATTTATTTATTTTTGCTTTTGTAGGGCTGCACCTGCAGCATAAGGAGGTTCCTGGGCTAGGGGTTGAATCAGAGCTACAGCTGCCGGCCTATGCCACAGTCACAGCAACGTGGGATCTGAGCCGCATCTGCAAACTATACCACAGCTCATGGCAATGCCAAATCCTCCACTCAGTGAGCGAGGGTAGATATCAAACCTGCATCCTAATGGATACTAGTCGGATTCATTTCCACTGTCCCATGATGGGAACTCCTACATTTGTATCTATAATACGTTTTAAGTTAATTTTTGTGTGTGGTATGAGTAAGTTGTTCAACTTTACTGTTTTTTTCTTTTTTTTTTTCCAGCCATGCTCTGGGCATATGGAAATTCCTGGGTCAAACATGAAACCCACACCACAGCAGTGACCCAAGCTGCCACAGTGACACCACCAGATCCTTAACCTGCTGTGCCATGACAGAAACCCTCAACTTTATTCTTTTGCCTGTTGATATTCAGTTGTGCAAGCACTATTTGTTGAAAACATTGTTTTTTCCCCCTACTGAATTGTCTTTGTTCCTCATTAGTTTTTGACATTCTAAGTATTTTTCCAACTATTTTTCTGTTACTTTTGTTTAAAGTATCATTTGTGAATAGAATACTTAATATTTATGCAATCAAAACCATCAATACCCTACCTTATCATGTTGGCTTACTGAAGAAGTTCTTTCCGTCTTCAAGGATACAAAAATATTTTCACATAGTTTTGTAATTAGCTCTATAGTTGTGCTTTTCACATTTAGGTCTTGAATCTATCTGTGATATGCCTTTACATGCAATATAAAATATATACCCAACATTATTTTCTCCATATGGCAAGGCAGTTATGAAACAATCCATCCTGTCACCATTGGGAGGTCTGACCGCTCTTGTTCCACTTTCTAGTCAAAGGCTGGGGAAATTTAGAAAGTTGTGCCAAGTTAGAATAAAAGAGCCCATAGATTTTTAAGGACAAGGTAGGTGAACAAACGCACAGAATGATATATCATTGAGAAGGATTTCTAGTAAAAGGTACTTGGCTAAGAATGGTTTAGATCAAAGGTAATTTGGACATTGGAGTTTCCTTTCTTGAATTACCAAGCAATATTGTAGTGATCGAAGTAATAATTCACCCAATATTATTGACGGTATCCCTCAAAGTCCATAGTTCAAAGCTTTTAAAGGAATATAGAATAGTCCTAGGTCTTGTTATTGTGGTTTCTTTTACCACAGATTGCTCTTGCTGTGCACCAGACAGGTCATATTGATGTTATGCCATGATAACCATAATCCACAGAGGGAACTTAAGGTACATATGCCTTTGGTGTATACTTTGGAGCCAGTATGGTCTATCTTATTAAGTCGTTTTAAAATTTGATAATATATTACAGTCTAGTGGATGATTTCTTTAGATCTGGTTTAACCTTCTGGATACTGTTGACTATTCTTCCAAAAAACTATAATAAAAATGAAGTCTTGAATTCCTTAAAATTTAGCAATAAAAAATACTTTCAAGTGACAACTATCTTTTTCTTTCCTTGATCATATTATTTATTAAAACATAAGTAAAAGGTGATTTGAACAAAAATTTAAATGACTAATGTTTTCACTTTTACTTCCTGTGTTTATAATTTTATTTTCATTAAATAGAAAATTAATTTATATATTTTATTTTCAGTATGGTGTATGGATGGGAGTCTTCATAGCCAGTCTTATTTGTCTTTTAGTCAAAATAAAGGATAGTTCTGAGGTCAAGATTTAATCAGTTTAGTATCTCAACTGTTTCACATCTTGTAGCTCATAAATCTTTTTCCTGTAGAAGTATTACTCTTTTCTTTAGATTGACATTTCTTGAGTAAGAATATAAGTTTTATTAGAGCAATTAATGAGATACCTAGAACTTACTGACATTAAAAAATGATTTACATTTAAACTAGCCTTTTTGTGTAGAAACATAAAAGGCTGGTTTTACTGAACTGTGTGTCCTAGAGGCTCCAGATCTATAGATTATCTCTTCCATGATAGTTACTGGCTCAGTTTTCTGACATTTCTCACTTCCCTTTACTCAATCTACTGTATTTTATCATTTTTCAAGTTTATGTTTTTGGAAGATTTTCCACTCAGGGACAACTAATTTTGAAAGTAAATATTTTTTATATTTATGTTTTTGTTTTTTTTTTAGGGTTGTACCCAAGGTATATGGAGGTTCCAGGCTAGGGGTCCAATCGGAGCTGTAGCCACCGGCCTATACCAGAGCCTCAGCAATGCGGGATCCAGGCAGCGTCTGTGACTCACATCACAGCTCACAGTAACTCTGGATTTTTAACCCACTGTGAAAGGTCAGGGATTGAACCCACTGTGAAAGGTCAAGGATGCTAGTCGGGTTCATTATCTGCTGAGCCACGATGGGAACTCCTACATGTAATTTTTTAATATACAAATAAAATAGGACTTTTAAAGTGAGTTTTAACTTGGAGAAAATAATTCAATTGCTTAACTTATTAAATTTAAAAGGCAGGAAAAACTTCACAGAAATGTATAAAAAATAGTGCCATGAATAAATGCTGTTTTAAAAAAAACTGTGTTAATTCCATTTGCAAATATTTTCTCCCATTAAGTAGGTTGTCTTTTCATCTTGTCTACAGTTTCCTTTGCTATGCAAAAGTTCTTAAGTTTAATTAGCTCCCCTTTGTTTATTTCTGCTTTTATTTCCTTTACTTTAGGAGACAGATCCAAAAAAGTTACCATTTATTGTCAAAGAGTGTTCTGGTTATTTTTCCTCTAGGAATTTTATAGTATCAGGTCTTACATTTAGTTCTTTAATCTATTTGAGTTTATTTTTACACATGGTGCTAAAGACTGTTCTAATTTCATTCTTTCACGTATAGCTGTCTAGTTTTCCCAGCTCCATTTATTGAAGAGACTGTCTTTTCTCCATTGTATATTCTTGCCTATTTTATTATAAACCAATTTACTGTAAATGGATGGGTTTATTTCTAGGTTTTCTTATTCCATTGATCTATGTGTCTGTTTTTGTGCCAGAACAATACTGTTTTGATGACTGCAGGTTTATAATATTGTCTGAAGTCAAGGAGTCTGATTAATCCAGATCCATTCTTCTTTCTCAAGATTGTTTTGGATATTTTGGATCTTTCATCTTTTTCTTTCTTTCTTTCTTTCTTTCTTTCTTTCTTTCTTCCTTTTCTTTCTTCCCTTCTTTCTTTCTTTCCTTCTTTCTTTCTTTCTTTCTTCTATTTATTTATTTATTTATTTACTCAATGAATTTGATTACATTTATAGTTGTACAACAATCACCACAAACAAATTTTATAGCATTTCCATCCCAAACCCTCAGTGCATCCTCCCACCCCCCAACTTGTCTCTTTTGGAAACCATAAGTTTTTCAAAGTCTGTGAGTCAGTATCTGTTCTGCAAAGTTCATTGTGTCCTTTTTTTAGATACCACGTGTTAAGCGATAGCATTTGATATTGGTGCCTCATTGTCTGACTGACTTCACTTAGGATGATAATTTCTAGGTCCATTCATGTTGCTGCAAATGCCGTTATTTTTTTCCTTTTAATGGCTGAGTAATATTCCGTTCCAGTTCTTCTTTATCCATGCCTCTGTCGATGGACATTTAGGTTGTTCCCATGTCTTGACTATTGTATAGAGTGCTGCAACGAACATTGGAGTCATGGTTTTCTCTGGATAGATGCCCAGGAGTAGGATTGCTGAATCAAATGGTACTTCTATTTTTAGTTTTCTGAGGAATCTTCATACTGTTTTCCACAGTGGTTCCACCAATTTGCATTCCCACCAACAGTGTAATAGGGTTCCTTTTTCTCCATACCCTCTCCAGCACTTACTGTTTGTAGACTTTTTGATAATGGTCATTCTGGTTGGTGTAAGCCTCATAGTGGCTTTGATTTGCATTTCTGTAATAGTTGGTGATGCTGAATACCTTTTCAGGTGTTTTTTTGGCTATTTGTATGTCTTCTTTGGAGAACTGTCTGTTTAGATCTCCTGCCCATTTTTTGATGGGGTTGTTTGTTTTTTTTTGGTATTGAGCTGCAGAATGTGTTTATACATTTTGGGGATTAATCCCTTGTCAGTCGCTTCATTTGCAAATATTTTCTCCCACTCTATGGCTTGTCTTTTCATTTTGTTTAGGGTTTCCTTTGCTGTGTAGAAATGTTTAAGTCCCATTTGTTTAATTTTATTTTTATTGTCATTACTCTAAGAGGTGAATCTGAGAAGATGTTGCTGTAGATTATGTTGGAGAGTGTTTGGCCTATGTTTTCCTCTAAGAGTTTTACAGTATCTGGTCTTCTATCTAGGTCTATAACCTATTTTGAGGTTATTTTTGTGTATGGTGTTAGGAGGTGTTCTAATTTCATTCTTTTACATGTGGCTGTCCAGTTTTCCCAGCACCACTTATTGAAGGGGCTGTCTTTTCTCCATTGTATATTCTTGCCTCCTTTGTCATAGATTAGTTGACTGTAGGTGTGTGGGTTTAATTCTGGGCTTGCTATCCTGTTCCACTGATCTATATTTCTGTCTTTGTGCCAGCACCATACAGTTTTGATGACTGTGGCTTTGTAGTATAGTCTGAAGTCAGGGAGCCTGATTCCTCCAGCTCCATTTTTCTTTTTCAGGATGTCTTTGGCTATTCTGAGTCCTTTGTGCTTCCAAACAAACTTTAAAATAATTTGTTCTAGTTCCGTGAAAAATGTCTTTGGTAGTTTGATAGGGATTGCACTGAATTTGTAGATTGTCTTGGGTAGTATAGTAGTTTTGGTAATACTCACTCTTCCAATCCAAGAGCATGGTATGTCTTTCCATCTGTTTGTGTCATCTTTGATTTTTTTTTCAGCATCTTACAGTTTTCAGAGTACAGGTCTTTTGTCTCTTTAGGTAGGTTTATTCCTAAGTATTTGATTCTTTTTGATGCGATGGTAGACAGGATTGCTTCTCTAATTTCTCCTTCTGATCTTTTGTTGTTAGTATATAAAAATGCAGTCAATCTCTGCATATTAATTTTGTATCCTGCGACTTTGCCAAATTCATTGAAGAGCTCTAACAGTTTTCTGGTAGAGTCCTTAGGATTCTCTAGTTATAGTATCATGTCATCTGCAAATGGTGATAGTTTTACTTCTTCCTTTCCAATTTGGATTCCTTTTATTTCTTTTACTTCTCTGATTGCCATGGCTAAGCCTTCCGAAACTATGTTGAACAGTAGCAGTGAGACTGGACATCCTTGTCTTGCTCCTGATCTCAGCAGGAATTATTTCAGCTTTTCACCATTGAGCATGATTTTAGCTCTGGGTTTGTCATAGATGTCCTTTATTATGTTGAGATATGTTCCCCCCATGACCACTTTCTGAAGGGTTTTTATCAGAAATGGGTGTTGGATTTTGTCAAATGCTTTTTATGCATCTATTGAGAGGATCATATGGTTTTACATTCTTCAGTTTGTTAATGTGGTGTATCACACTAATTTGTGGATATTGAAGAATCCTTGCATCCTTGGGATAAATCCCACTTTATCATGATGTATAATCCTTTTAATGTATTGCTGGATTTGCTTTGCTAGTATTTCATTGAGGATTTTTGCATCTACGTTCATCAGTGAGATTAGCCTGTAATTTTCTTTTTTTGTGGTATCTTTGTCTTGTTTTGGTATCAGGATGATGGTGGCTGAATGGATTGAGCTTGGGAGTGTTCCTTCCTCTGCTATTTTTTGGAATAGTTTCAGAAGGATAGGTGTTAGCTCTTCTCTAAATGTTTGATAGGATTTGCCTGTGAAGTCATCTGGTCCTAGACTTTTGATGTTGGAAGCTTTTTAATCACAGTTTCAATTTCATTACTCATTATTGGTCCATTTTCTTTTCTATTTCATCTTGGTTTAGTCTTAGAAACAAAAAGACAACTTACAGAATGGGAGAAAATAGTGTCAAATTATGCAACTGACAAGGGCTTAATCTCAAAAATATATAAACAACTTATGCAGCTCAACAGCAAAAAAACCAATAACCCCACTGAAAAATGGGCAAAGGACCTAAACAGACAGTTCTCCAAAGAAGAGATGGAGATGGCCAACAAGCACGTGAAAAAATGCTCAACATCACTGATGATTAGAGAAATGCAAATCAAAACTACTACGAGATACCACCTCACACCAGTCAGAATGGCCATCATCAACAAGTCCACAAACCACAATTGCTGTAGGGGGTGTGGAGAAAATGGAACCCTCCTGCACTGTTGGTGGTGTGTAAGCTGGTACAACCACTATAGAAAACAGTATGGAGGTACCTTAGAAAACTATACATAGAACTACCACATGACCCAGCAATCCCACTCTTGGGCATATATCCGGACAAAACTTTCCTTGAAAAAGACACCTACACACGCATGTTCATTGCAGCACTATTCACAATAGCCAAGACATGGAAACAACCCAAATGTCCATTGACAGATGATTGGATTAGGAAGATGTGTTATATATACACAATGGAATACTACTCAGTCATAAAAAGAATAAAATAATGTCATTTGCAGCAACATGGATGGAGTTAGAGACCCTCATGCTGAGTGAAGTAAGTCAGAAGGAGAAAGACAAATACCATATGATATCACTAATAACTGGAATCTAATATACTGCACAAATGAACCTTTATGCAGAAAAGAAAATCAAGGACTTGGAGAACAGACTTGTGGTTGCCAAAAGGGTGGGGGAGGGAGTGGGATGGTAGGGGGGTCTGGGGTTAATAGTTGTAGACTATTGCCTCTGGGTTGGAAAAGCAAGGAGATCCTACTGTATAGCACTGGGAACTATGTCTAACCACTTGTGATGAATCCATATATGTATGTGTAACCCTGTCACCATGCTGTGCAGCTGGGTATAATGGAAAAAATTAAAAAAAAAATAAAATACATTAATTGAAAAAAATTGTTCTTTGCTAAGAATTTGTCCATTTCTTCTACGTTTTCTATTTTATTGGCATATAGTAGTCTCTTATGATCCTTTGTATTTCTGTGATGTCTGTTGTTACTTTTCCTTTTTCGTTTCTAATTTTATTGATTTGAGTCCTCTTTTTTTTCTTGATAAGTCTAAGGGTTTATCAATTTTGTTGATCTTTTCAAGGAACCAGCCTTTAATTTCATCGATCTTTTCTATGGTTTTGTTTCTATTTCATTGATTTCTGCTCTGATCTTTATGATTTCTTTCCTTTTGCTAACTTTAGATCTTGTCTGTTCTCTTTCTAGCTGCTTTAGATGTGAAGTTAGGTTGTTTATCTGCACTTTTTCTTGTTTTCTGAGGTAGGCTTCTATTGCTATAAACTTCTCACTTAGAACTGTTTTTGCTGCATCCCATAGGTTTTGGAGTGTCATATCTTTGTTGTCATTTGCTTCTAGGTATTTTTTAATTTCCTCTTTGATTTCTTCAGTGATCCATTGGTTGTTTAGTAGCATGTTGTTTAGTCTCCTTGTGTTTGTACTTTTTGCAGTTTTTTTTTCTTGTTGTTGATTTCCAGTTGTATAGCGTTGTGGTTGGAAAAGATGCTTGATATGATTTCAATTTTCTTAAAGTTACCAAAGCTTGATTTGTAGCCCAGGATGTGATCAATCTTAGAGAATGTTCCGTGTGAACTTGAGAAGAATGTTATTCTGTTGCCTTTGGATGGAATGTCCTATAAATATCTATTAAGTCCCTCTGGTCTAATGCTTCATTCAGGACCCATGTTTCCTTATTGATTTTCTGTATGGATGATCTGTCCATTGCTGTAAGTGGGGTGTTAAAGCCCCCCACTATGATTGTGTTATTGTTGATTTCTCCTCTTTAGGTTGTTAGCAGTTGCCTTATATATTGTGGTGATCCTCTGTTGGGTGCATAAGTATTTAAAATTGTTATATATTCTTCTTGGATTGATCCTTTGATCATTACGTAATGACTTTCCTTGTCTCTTATAATATTCTTCATTTTAATGTCTATTTTGTCTGATATGAGTATTGCTACTCTGGCTTTCTTTTGTTTCCCATTTGCGTGGAATATTTTCTTCCATCCTCTCACTTTCAATTTGAATGTGTCCCAAGAAGTGTAGTGGGTCTCTTGAAAACAGCATATATATGGGTCTTGTTTCTGTACCCATTCAGCCAGTCTGTGTCTTTTGGTTGAGGCATTTAGCCTATTATCATTTAAGGTACTTATTGATATGTGTGTTCTTATTACCATTTTATTAACTGTTTTGGATTTGTTTTTGTTGCTCTTTTTTCTTCCCATTTTCTCTTGTTCTTTCCTCTTGTGGCTTGATGGCCACCTTTAGTGTTGTATTTGAGTTGATTTTTCTTATTTGTGCATCAGTTGTAGATTTTTGGTTTGCAGTTGCCCTGAAGTTTTGACATAAGAGTCTATATATATATATATATATATATATATATATATATATATATATGTATATGAGATTGTTTTAAGTTGTTGGTCTCTTAATTTCAGGCATATCTCCAGTGTCCTGCATTTGTACCCTCCTCCTCTCTGAATTTCTGATTTTGGTAGCATAATTGTTTGTGGATGATTTCCTACCTTTACTGTATATATTCCTTTACTGGTGAGCCTTGTCATTTCTGGTAGTTTTGTTTCTGGTTGTGGCCTTTTCTTTTCTGCCTAGAGAAGATTCTTTTAGTATTTGTTCTAAAGCTGGTTTAGTGTTGCTGAATTCTTTTAACTTTTGCTTATCTGTAAAGCTTTTGATTTCTCCTTCAAATCTGAAAGAGAGCCTTGTTGGGTAAAGTAATCGTGGTTGGAGGTTTTTTCCCTTTCATCACGTTAGGTATAACATGCCACTCCCTTCTGACCTGCAGCGTTTCTGCTGAAAAATCTGCTGCTAACCTTATCGGGGTTCCATTGCATGTTGTTTCTTTTCCCTAGCTGTTTTCAGTATTTTCTCTTTGTCTTTAATTTTGGTCAGTTTGATTAATATGTGTCTCGGGGTGTTCCTCCTTGGGTTTATTTTATATGGTACTTGTTGGGCTTACTGGATTTGAGTGAGTGGTTCTTTTCCCATATTAGGAGAATTTTTGGCTATTATCTCTCTGAATACTTTTTCTGTCCCTTTCTGTCCTCCCCTTCTGGCACCCTTATAATACAGATGTTGGTGTGTTTAACATTGTCCCAGAGTTCCCCAAGAGTCTCTTCATTTCTTTTCAATCTTTTTTCTCTTTTCTGTTCCGCATTAGTGATTTCCACTAGTCTGTCCTCCACCTTATTAGTTCTTCTGCCTCCTGTATTCTGCTGTTGGTTGCTTCTAATGAATTTTTTTACTTCAATTATTGTATTTTGCATCTTAAGTTTTAAATCTTGTATTTCTTTGCTTGTCTCCTCTAATTTATCAGTCTTTGCTTCCAGTTTATTTCCAATGTCTCACATCATTGTCAGCATAATCAGTCTAAAGTCTTTTTTCTGGAGGCTGATAATCACCAGATGACTTAGCTGTTTTCCTGGGGTTTTTTTTTTCTCCCTTATCTGAGTTATATTTCTCTGCCTTTTCATATTTATAGGTTTTTGGTGTGGTTTCCTTTTTGCAGACATTAGAGCTGTAGCCTCTCTTACTTCTGATATCTTCCCTCCTTGTGGCTTAAGTTGGCACGGGGGATTGCTGTAGGCTTTCTGATGGGAGCGACTGGTGCCTGCCCACTGGTAGGTGGGGCTGATTCATAACCCTCTGATGGGCGGGGCTTTCTCTCTGGGTGAGATTTGAGGTGGTTATGTGCCTGAGGGGGGTCTTTAGGCAGCCTTTTTACTGGTGGGTTGGACTGTGATCCCACCTGGCTTATTGCTTGTCCTGGGGCTTCTCAGTGCTGATGGATGGGACTGGATTTTCCCAAAATTGCCACCTCCAGAGAATGATTACATGCTGACAAATAGTCTGCAGAGCTTTGCCTCCAATGTCCTTCTCCCACAATGAGCAACAGTCACCCCGTTTTCCCAAGAGTTCGTAAAAGAACTGCAGTCAGGTCTGACCAAGATTCTTATAGATCCTCTGCTTTGCCCTGGGACCCAGAGCACATAAAAGCCGACGTGCACTTCTCAAGGATGGTGTCTCCATTTCCTCCAGTCCTGCGGAGCTCCTGTGCACAAGCCCCACTGGCCTTTAATGCCAGATGTTCCAGGGGCTCTTTCCTAATGCCAGATCCTCGGGTGTGGGTATTTTACATGGGTATCAGAACTCTCACTCCTGTAGGTCAGTCTCTGTGGTAGTTACTTTCCAGTTTGTTGGCTTCCTACCCAGGAGGTATGGGGTTGCTTATATCGTGTAATCGCCCCTCATACCTCTTGATGTGGCCTCCTCTTTGTCTTCTGGAGTAGGATATCTTTTTGAAAGTTTCCAGTCCATTTTGATGAAGGCTGCTCAGCATTTGGTTGTAATTTTGCAGTTTTTATGAGAAGTTGTGCTCCAGTCCTTCTATTCCACCATCTTAATCCCATCTCTTAGTCTTTTGTGTTTCAACATAAATTTTAGAATTATTTTTTCTAGTTCTGTGAAAAATGCCATTGGTATTTTAATAGGAATTGCATTGAATCTGTAGACTGCATTGCGTAGTGTGATTATTTTAACAATATTGATTCTTCCAATCAAAGAACATGATACATTATTTCCATCTATTTGTGTCATCTTTATTTCATCAATGTCTTACAGTTTTCAGAGTACAGGCATTTTGCTTCCTTGGGTAGGTTTATTCCTAGGTATTTTATTCTTCTTGATGTGGTGGTAAATGGGGTTATTTCCTTAATTTCTCTTTCTGATATTTTGTTGTTAGTGTATAGAAATGCAGACTTATGTATATTAAATTTGTATCCTGCAACTTTACTGCATTCATTGATGAGCTCTAGTAGTTTTCTGGCGATAACTTTAGGTTTTGCAATGTATACTATCATGTCATCTGTAAACAGTGATGGTTTATCTTCTTCCTTTCCAACTTGGATTTGTTTTATTTCTTTTGCTTCTCTGATTGCTGTGACTAGGACTTCCAAGCATAAGTTGAATTAAAGTGGCAAGAGTGGGCATCCTTTTCTTTTCCATGATCTTAGAGGGAATGCTTTCAGCTTTGCACAGTTGAGGATGATGTTAGCTGTGGATTTGTCATATATGGCCTTTATTATGTTGATGTGTTTTCCCTTCATGTCCACTTTCTCGCGAGGTTTTTTTTTTTAAATAAAAAATGGACACTGAATTTTATCAAATGTTTTATCAAAATTATAAAATCCTCTAGTTTAATGACTCTACAAAACTTTTTATTAGGAAAAAGTCTAATTAATTTCACTGGAATAGAGAATAACAGAACAGCCAGTGTGTTTCAACTCCTTAGAGATTTACTCATATGACTTTTTCACTCCAAAAGTCCACAGCTGTGTAAGATTTGACAATATATGATACATCAGTTGTTTTTTCTCTTTGTCAGTTTTAGATATTTCCTTTGGAGTAAGTGCATTGTTTCATTTCCTATTTTTAAATGAGAGTCAAACCAGTGAGACTGAGACCTAAGTGAATGATGATGTATTTATGGATGAATCCTATGAATCTTAAAAATTGACAGAAAAATTACAGATGAATTGACTTGAGCTTGAAAACCCAAACTTTAAGGATAAAATAAAGGGGCCTTGCTAATGAGCCATCGTGAACAGTTCCCAAGTATACATGCCACAATGTTATTTATTGTGAAAGTGCCAAAATACTTTGCCTATCTATAAGAAACCCATTAAAGTCAAAAATAGAAACTTTTATTTTAGTTATATATATAGCATTGCATTTAATTTCACATGAGTTTGAGATAAATCAAGAAAAATAAGTAACAGTAGGAAAAAAGAGTAAAATAGAAGAAATACAGGAATAGGAATATTAAGAATATTAAGGGTCTTCAGTCTTTAAAAGCAAAAGACAATTACTGGACTGATTGAGATCTATAAAGTGTTAATATTATCCATAAAAATCATGACACTTTCATCAAATTTCACATTATTAAAATTAAGGACACCGTTTGGAGCTTGAGTCATAAAAAATAAGACAATGTTTGAAAAAACTATTTACACATCAGTAAAAAAAGATATGATACTTAATACTCTAATCATCTAGTTAGTTAATAGAAAATAGTTAAACATAATATTAAAATGCTAGAAAAGACACCAATAGGAGGTAATCATTTTGCTATGGTGAGTATTCTAACCATTCTAGTCACTTGGATGACTCTCCTGGCCCCTCCTCTACGCTGCACAAATTTGGCATTTACATGTGATAGTAATAGAAAGAGTTTCCTACATGAAGGACTTGATAAGTAAACCACTCATGTACTCTTCTTAAGATATGACTCCAAGATATATATCAAATGACTAAGGGATATTTCAAGATGAAAAATTTAGTAATGGGAAAAGTGTATTGTAAAAAAAAAATCAAGAATTTTAAAGCTATGTAACAACAGAATTTAAATATCTCACAAAGATTATAAAATTGAATGGAAGTTCTAAATGTTACCTTGAAAAAGAAGTATAAAGTTAAAAAAAAATAATAAGGAACCAGACATAATAATCTTGGATAATGCCAAAAATCAGCACAGAATGAGAAGGCAGAAGGAAAAAACAAATTGTACCAATGTTGTTAATGTACTTAGTGCTCAAGAAGGAAAGCTAATAGGTATTGCTTAACTCTTTAAAATAATGTTTAGGTCAAAACTGCCTAAAGTATGGTTTAGAAAAATAAAAAGACTAAGAGGATAAAAATCAATATTAAAACAATTTAAATAGTACACAATAACAAATAAAAGAAACACTTTTATTATAATATCAAAAAATATGACAGAAATAAAATGAACATATAGTATTGCAATAAAATGAATAAGTTGGAGTTCCCATCGTGGTGCAGCAGTTAACAAATCCGACTAGGAACCATGAGGTTGCTAGTTCAATCCCTGGCCTTGCTCAGTGGATTAAGGATCCAGTGTTGCTGTGAGCTGTGTTGTAGGTCACAGATGTGGCTCAGATCCTGCATTAACATGACTGCGGTGTAGGCCAGTGGCTACAGCTCTGATTAGACCCCTAGCCTGGGAAACTCCACATGCTGCAGGTGCGGCCCTAAAATGACAAAAGGCAAATAAATAAATAAATAAATAAATAAATAAATAAAATAAAATGAATAAGTTGAAATCTGTCTAAAAATATAAGGCATGTACTTTCTGCCAGATTTTTCATTTAAACAAAATGACTAGACACATAAACAAAAAAAGAACAGTGGCTATGATATCAAAAAAGTGGAATTCAAGGTAGAAAGTAATGGAAAATGTTTAATAATAAAGGGTAAAATGCACAATGAATATAGAAATCAAGATTTTATTTGAAAATGAGTGAATAGAGTACAGTTTTTTTAATACAGCAGATTGATAGAAATATAATAATTTTGGAGAATTTTCATGAGTTGGTCAGGACTAATCATAAGAAAAACTATATTCAGAGTTCTGCTTGTGGCTCAGTGGTAATGAATGGGACTAGTATCCATGTGGACATGTTTTGATCACTGGCCTTGCTCAGTGGGTTCAGGATCTGGCATTACTGTGGCTGTGGCATAGGCTGGCAGTTGCAGTTCTGAATTCGACCTCTAGCCTGGGAAATTCCATAAGATGTGGGTGTGGCCCTGAAAAGACAAAAAAAAGAAAAAAAAACAAAAAGAAAGATAAATTATATTCAATTATCAAGTACAAAGGATTTAGAAGGCATATTTCAGTAGTAAAGCAATGTAACTGTAACTTCATAATTTAAAAACATCACATTAAAATTAGATAGAAATTTAGAAATACAAATACCTTACTAAGTGATTCTGCTACTAGAGTAAATCAGGAATATAAGTTATGAGATATTAGAAAATTATTGTTAGACTACAAATTATAAAAATTTATGAGATATAGTTACAGCTGTACTCAGAGTCAAATTCATAGCTTTACATGCTTTAAAATTTCCATATTTATTAAGATACAATTGACAAAAACTGTACATACTTAGGATATACAATGTTGAGTTTGATATAAATATACCTTATGTAATAGTTACAATAAAGCTAATTAATATATCCATCACCTCACAACATTTGCTGTCTTTAACCCATTTCATCATGATTTTCAAATGTATGTGCACCAGGTTTTAAGACAAACTTATACATGTTATTTTGGAGAATAACATTTTATTTTAAAAATCTTAAAAGCTATAAATGGATTTTCATTTTTAATCTTTACTTATGTATTTTTTTCTCCTACTTGGACTACGTAGAGAATTATTTCCCAAAGTAGCTTCCATGGAAGCAAATAGTATTCAGATTGCCTAATAAAAAGTCCTGTGAAGCTGCCAGTAATCATGGGAGAAAAGGAACACATGCTTTGAAAATATTAATTCCAAAATAAGCAAAGTTTAGTTTCACAAGTGAGTTTATTTAAACCTTCAAGGAACAGATATTCCTATGCTATATAAACTACCTCCCATAATATAAAAGGAGAGAGGGAAAAGAAAAAAATAAAAAAGAGCATCGATTTATTTTTTTAAACTAATTTAACCTTGATAAATAAATTGGACAAAAGGATAATTCTAGACTGGCCAATTTCACATAAATATGGATTCAGAAATTTAAACAACAGTAGCATTTTTCAAAAGAATGCACTACTGCTGGAATATTAATAGGAATACCATGAAAGAGTTCCAAAATCATAAAAATTTTGTAAATACTAGGTTAGAGAATACTATATTATAATGTAAAATTATTGATAATTGATCATTTTAAAGTCCTAAAATGAACTGTGAACATTAAAGTAGAGGATTTAGTGTGCATTATATGTAAATATACTTAATTGTGCAAATTATTTTGGAGGAATACTCCCTGGGACCAATGATGCATGGGATATCAGTTTTGAAAGTGTTGTGCTAGAGGCACTATTATTAATGACAGACTGAGTCAAGAAAGTCCACAAACATCACTTACAAAATATATGTTTTAGAAGATTAATAAATGCAAGAGAGAAGGGAAGAAAGTATAATTATTGCAGAAAATCACATCTTCCTAATTCTAAAGTGTACGTTCATAAGTACTGTGCTTAACCAGTGATATGTTATGAAATCAACAGCTTTTTCTTCACCATAATCATTACTGTCATCATCACCAAAATATAATAAATAATTCTATAACTTTCTAGAAAACAAGTGAATAAACTGAGTAACTATTAGAAGTAATGAGAGTTCAGTAAACTGCATAATTATGAAATAAATAGAAAAAATTCATAAATAACCAAGTCAAATATAACAGCAAAAATCATGTTCATAATAGTACCCAAAATTTAAACAACATAGGATAAAGGCAATAATAAATATTCAGGAACTATATAAATAAGATTTCAAAATTTCACTAAAGAACATAATGAACTGAAATAATGCATAGTGAGACTGAAAATTTTATAGATGTCAGTTTCTCCCAAATTAATATACACATTTATAGCTTTCCCAATCAGTATCTCCTGGAGTACCCATTGCGGCTCAGCAGGTTATGAACCCAACTAGTATCCATGAGGATGTGGGTTCTATCCCTGGCCTTGCTCAGTGGTTAAGGATTCCACATTTTCATGAGCTGCAGTGTATGTCACAAACATGGCTGGGATCTGGCATCACTGTGGCTGTGGCATTAGAACTACAGTTCTAATTTGACCCCTAGCCTGGGAACTTCCATATGCCACACCTGCAGGCCTAAAGGAAGAAAAACATTTTTAGAATATTTATTTATTTGTTTGTTTGTTAGTTAATTAATTTGTTTATTTATTTATTTATTTATTATTTGGTCTTTTTAAGGCTGCACCCATGGCATAGGGAAGTTCCCCGGCTAGGGGTTGAATTGGAGGTGTAGCTGCTGGCTTATGCCACAGCCACAGCAATGTGGGATCCAAGCCACATCTCCGACATACACCATAGCTCACAGCAATGCTGGATCCTTAACCCACTGAGCAAGGCCAGGGATCAAACCCATGTCCTCATGGATACTAGTTGGGTTTGTTAATGCTGAGCCATGATGTGAAGTCCTGGAACTTTTTTTTTTGTCTTTTTGTGATTTTATGGCCACACCCGCAGCATATGGAGGTTCCCAGGCTAGGGGTCGAATCAGAGCTGTAGCCGCCGGCCTATGTCGCAGCCACAGCAATGCAGAGTCCGAGCTGCGTCTGCAACCTACACCACAGCTCACGGCAACGCTGGATCCCTAACCCACTGAGCAAGGCCAGGGATCGAACCTGCAACCTCATGGTTCCTAGTCGGACTCGTTAACCGCTGCGCCACAATGGGAACTCCTGAAGTCCTGGAATTTTTAAACTGAGCTTTAATTTGAATGTGAAAAACAACATAGTACCAGATATCCTAGCCAGAGCGATTAGGCAAGAAAAAGGTATAAAAAACATCCAAATCAGAATGGAAGAAAACTGTCCCTATTTGCAAACGACATGATATTATATAGAGAAAATCCTGAAGACTCCACCAAAAAAACTGGTTAGAATTAGTCAGCAAATTTAGTAATGTTGTAGGATCGAAAATCAATATATACAAATAAGTTGCATTTCTATATGCCAAAAAATGAACTATCATAGAGAAATTTAAAAAACAATCCTGTTTACAATAGCATCAAAAAATACTCTGGAATAAATTTAATAGTGAGGGATCAGAATACTTAAAACTAAATAAGACATTAATGAAATAAATTGAATATGCAAATTAATGGAAAGACATGCTGGATTTATGGATTGGGAAAATTAATATTAATTAATATCTATACTATCCTAAGTGATCTACAGAGTCAAAGAAATATCTATCAAAATTGCAAAGTATTTTTCACAGAAATAGAAGAAACAACCCCAGAATTTGCACCGAGCAATAATAAAAGACCACAGTTAGTCAAAGCAATCTTGACAAAGAAGAACAAAGCTGGAGGCATCCCACTTCTTGATTTCAAACTATACTACAATGCTGTAGTAATAAAAACAATATGGTATTGACATAAAAGCAGACACACAGATCAATGGAACAGAATAGAGAGCACAGAATAAACCCATGCATATAATGTTAATTAATTTAGAGCAAAGAAGCCAAGAATATACACTGGGGAAAACACAGTCTCTATAATAAATGATGTTAAGAAAACTGAACAGCCTCATGCAGAAGAATGAAATTTGATCTTAACATCTTACAAAAAAATCAACTCAAAATGAATTAAAGAGTTAAGCATAAAACTCCTGGAAGAAAATACAGGGGGCAAACTCCTTGACATTGGTCTTAGCAATGATTTTTTTTTGGATTTGACGCCAAAATCATAGGAAACAAATGCAAAAATAAACAAGTGGGACTATATCAAAACGAAAAGCTTCAGTACTGTGAAGGAGACCATCAACAAAAGGATAAGGCAACTACAGGATAGGAAAAATATATATGGAAACTATATAACCTTTAAGGATTAATAGATAAGAAACTCACACAAATCAGAACAAAACCCACAAATAACCCAATTAAAAAATGGGCAAATGATTCGAATAGACATTTTTCCAAAGAAAACATACAAATAACTAACAGATACATGGAAACATGGTTAACATCACAAATTATCAGGAAAATGCAAACCAAAACCACAATGAAACATCATCCATTAGGATATTCATTATCAAAATGTCAAGAGATAAGAAGTGCTTATGAGAATGTGGAGAAAAGGAACACTTACACACTGTTGGTGGGAATGTAAACTGGGATAGCAACTGTGGAAAGCAATATGGAGGTGCTTTAAAAAATTAAAAAATTAAAAATATATACCCATCCCTCTTCTGGGTATATACAAGCCAAAGGAAAACAAAACCATTATCTCGAAGAGATATCTGTGCTTTCGTGTTAATTGGTATGGAAGTAACCTAATAGCCAAAGTGTGGAAACAACCTGAGTGTCTATGAATGATGAATGGTTATAGAGAATATGGCATAAGTATACAATGAAATATTACCCAACTTAAAAAGAAGGAAATTGTCATTTGTGACAGCATGTATGATCTTGGAGGGCATTATACTAAGTGAAATGTCAGACAGAGAAAGGCAAATATTGCACAGTACCAACTATATATGGAATCTACCAAAAAAAAGTTGAATTTATGAAAACAGAGCAGAAAAGCAGTGACCAGGAGCTGAGGGGGTGAGAAAAATAGTCATAGGTACTGGTGGTTAAAGGGTACAAATTTCAATTATAAGATGAATAAGGTCTGAGGATCTAACATGATATAATAGCGACTATAGTGTATAATTGAAATTTCTTAAGTGTGAAACAATTGTTTTCACACGCACAAAAAAGGGTAAATATGCGAGGAGATGGATACATACTAAAAATTCGATGGAGGGACTCCTTTCATGATGTACACTTTAAATATCTTACAATTTTATTTTTCAATTATACCTTAATGAAGATAAAAAAGAATATATACAGGTGGCAAATAAGATATGAAGAATGTTCAAATCATTTGCCATCAGAGAAAAGTTAATTAAAACAATAGTGTGATACCACTACACAATGATTAAAATGGTTAAAATCCAGCAAAACAAAACAGCCTGACAACATCCATTGCTGGTAAAGATGGGAAGCAGGAGAAACTCTCACTCATTGCTGGTGGGAGTGCAAATGGTACAGTCACTATGGATAACCGTTCAGAGGCTTATTACAAAGCTAAATATAGTCTTCCTATATGACTCAACAATTACAGTGCTAGGTATTTAACCAATGGATTTACAAATTAATATCCACACAAAAACCTGCACATGAATGTGTATGGCAGCTTTATTAATAAATATCCAAATCTGGAAGCAACCAAGCTGTCTTTTAGTAAGTGGATGGATAAATAAACTCTGGTATATCCATACAATGGGATACAATTCAGTGATAAAAAGATATGAACTATCAAAGGCTCACATAAACATTTATGACTCTTAAATGCTAAGTGAAAGAAGACAGTCTGAGAAGGCTAAATAGTGCATGATTCCATTTACATGACATTCTGGAAAAGACAAAACTATAGAAAGAGTAACCTGGTCAGGGGTTGCCAGGAGTTTGTAAAACTACAAGTGTCTGCTGACTTGTTAATGATGGTAGGGCTAGTAGATGCAAACTATTGCATTTGGAGTGTATAGCAATGAGATCCTACCGTATAGTACAGGGAACTATGTCAAATTACTTGCTATAGAACATGATGGAGGATAATGTCAAAAAAGAATCTCTCTCTATAATGTATAAATATATGTATATATATATATGTATAAATATATGTATATATGTGTGTATGTGCATGTGTGTAAATATGTGTATATACATGTGTATGTGTATGCATATATGTATATATGACTGGGTCACTTTACTACTGCAGAAATTGACAGAACATTGTAAGTCCACCATAACAGAAAAAATAAAAATCTCAAAAAAAAGAAAACTGCTAGTGTTGAAAAGTTAAAGCACATATTTTCTTTAGGTTAGTGAAACTATTTTGTGGGATACTTTAATGATGGATACCTGACACTATTTGTAAGCCCACAGAACCTTACAATACAAAGAGTGAACTGTAATGTATGCAAATGTTTAAAAAAATCATTTAAGAGGTCAAGGGATCCCAGAATTAAATGCAGAATGTGACAGATGAATCTAACTGTATCTAACTGTATCACAAATGTATGAAATAACCTCACTGATAGAGACAGGGAAAAGACATTGATATACATACATATATAACTGATAACAGATCTTGAGTTTTATAATGATTAACAAGATTTCATTGATCAATTATAAATACAAATGCCCTAAACTAAAATAATTAAATACATATACATCTATCCAGTAAAAAAGAAAAACAAAATTTCTAATTAACTTGCTTAAAGCAATTCAAAATTACACGTAGAAAAGGAGTAAAGTTAAAACTGCAAGACACCATCCACCTTCCCTTTCAAATCGATAAATATAAAGAAGAGTAGAGAGCATCTAGTACTCAAGAAATTGAATGCCCACCTTGAAACAGGTTTCTAACCATTTGTTCTCTATCCTTACTTTGACTAGGACCAAGTAATTCAGTACACTTAGAAAGGGCAATTTATCTTAAATTGTTGCTTCATGTCAGTCAGGCAGGTGATGCTATCCACGGCATGCAGAAAAGAGTTGAGAAGCAAATACAAAGCTAACCTGTTTGTTAAATTTGGTCAGTGCAGATTCACTTTTTTCTTTGGGGGGCTCTCAATATTCAGAAAATCAGACTCACTCATGTATGTTTAAATGCAAGTTCTAAATCTTACCCCCAACAAATAAAATTTCTTGTTCATTTTTCCCATAGTCAATTCCCATCGTGACAAATAATCACAAGGAAAACTAATATTTCTCCTTAACTAAGCTGAAGCTTTGTAAAATGACTTGACTTTAAATATATTTTTGGTTTTTTTCTTACATGAAAATAAAAGATGATGACCCTTCAGTCAAAGATATAAAAGTCCTATGACCTGAGAGAAAACTGTGATTTTCTTATATCTTTCTTTGAATAGAAAATTCAAAGGGGCGGTGTTTTGGAAGTCACACAAAATAGGACTTAACATCATGCAGATTTATACAACTTGCCCCAGTAGGAAGGGAGAATCTGGAAGTTCTTCAATGATTGTCATTATTTAACCACCCAAATCAAGAGACGATACTTTAAAACTCCCAGATTTCTGTCATCAGTGTTTTTCTATTCTTACATAGTAACTAGCTCTTAGAAATAAAATTTAACATTTCTTTTTTTTTTTTTTTTTAGGACTGCACCCGCGGCATGTTGGAGGTTCCCAGGCTAGGGGTCTAATTGGAGCTGTAGCCACTGGCCTACACCGCAGCCACAGTAATGCAGGATCCGAGCCGCATCTGCGACCTACACCACAGCTCAGGGCAATGCAGGATCCTTAACCCGTTGAGCAAGGCCAGGGATCAAACCCGCAACCTCATGGTTCCTAGTCGGATTCGTTTCCACTGTGCCACGACGGGAACTCCAAATTTAACTTTTATTTGTTTTCAGATGCCTTAATTTATTTCCTGTTACTTTCCTGTAATCTTACCCCATGCAGTTCAGTGATGGATTTGAACGTTGAGGAATATTGAATTTCCTGGGATATTTTAGTCTGGAGAAGCAACTGGCAAACATTTGTGAAGGCAAGAGGAAAACTGGAGAGTCCACTTGCATTTTAAGTCAGCTTAAACATATTTTATTTGGATTGCTGCTTATTTCAGTTTTCCAAATTTATTTTGTCAGTTCTCTCAGACTACACGAAGTAAGTCACAGAAGAACATTTACATGGAATGCCATGTGAGAACATCTACAATACCAGGTTATAATGCAAACTCACGTTATTAAGATGGAAAAGCCAAGATCTTCATTTTGTCCAGAGTTATACATAATATTACATTTAATTTATGAGGTAGAACAATCCAGTTGCCTACCTAAATACGCAGACACAGAACAGTGTCATTCAAAATAATGGTTATCAAAGTGACACATTGCTCACCAGACTGTTAGCAGTTGCACATAAACTGGGATGTGAGTAGATTCTTAGAACGAATACCCATAATGCCACAAAAATCCCTGCCCTCATGGAGCTTTCAGTCTATCGGTGAGAGACAGTCAGTCAATCAATAATTAAGTATACAGCACATCAAGGGAGGTTAAGAGCTTGGAGAAAAATGAGTCAAGGAAGAGTGTTAATAATTCTTAAACCAATCACTTCCAACAGTAAGCAATTTCCTTCTATGACACAGTTCCAAATGTAAAATTCTTACCTATTTTTGATAAACTTGACAGCTTTTCCTAGACACTATGTTTAGAAATGCATGTGTAATATCATTTACCAAGCACAAACTCCTTGTATTACCATCAAATAGCATCAGCATGTAATCAAGTATATTTTTGCAACTGGTGGGAAAATAGATCAAATAAATCTCCCTGAGAACAGTTTGATAAAGTATGTTTTAGCTACTATAGATAACTTACTTGCAGATGGTGAAGCAGAGGTTAGCTAAGTATCTTGCCCACTGATTTAGCATTTTAGGAGAAATAGAAAAGAAGACAAGCTTGTTTTCTCATTTAGCAATTAGTGCTCTGAGGTCATTAATAATGGCATGAACAATAATTTTCTCCTTATTTCTAGTTTGCACTAATTATGTCATTCAAATGAAAATATTTCTGTGTATTGCAGGACTGGTTTAGAAGGTATTGACTGGTTTCAAGTAACCTTGTTAATTCCATAGAGTCACAATGTGAAAATTTGCAGTTATTTACACTATAACAAAAATCTCCATCATCCCAAAATATATATAAATCATAAGAGAATAATTCAAGTCTATTCAAATATATACTTTTTATTCTAGCCTTTATGGTAAACAAAACAAAACCAAATCTATAGGTTTCACATATGTTCTGTGTTTGAAATACATGATGATTCTAAGGTACACTATAATTTACCTTTCCCTTTTAAGTTATTTTAAATTTAATTTAATTTTACCATCTCTAAACTTAAAATAATAAAGAAATCAACCTAACTAAAGGGCCACTTTTAGCTTCTATGACTCTGTCATTTCATACTTTTCTAATTTATTAAAGTGACTAAGTGGAATTGATTCTTTTGTACATTGGTGCGTTCCCATTTTATCACATAGTTTGAGTTCTTCTTAATTACACTTGAATCATAACTAAATGCTCTTGGCTGAAACTTCCCTTATAGCAGTCTTTTCCATTTCGTTCCAACCTCTGCACAAGTGAGATAGCATTTGAAATACACCATTTTTGTCACAAGAGCTTTTCTCTAACATCCAGAAAAGCTTCTGGTACTTGGAATGCCAAACTTACCTACAACATCTGTTGTCCAAGATTCCTGCCCTATCTGTCCAAACTCTGCTGCTATAATCACAAAATGTAAGCACATATTCCAGTGTGGCCAGTCAACAATCTGTGTAATAATCAAGCTACTGTCATTTTTAGCTGTGTGAATTTGTTTAAAAAGCTCATGTTGCTCAGAATACCTTCTCCTTTTCTTCAATCTATCTCCTTCCTACCCACATTTAAAGACCTTAGATTTCATTCATCGCATCACATGGACACGATGCATGAACACTCTAGCCCACCATAGCTGACCAAAAGAATGTCAACGGAACCTTAAAAAAGAATCCACACTGAATCAATACAGACAATTCCTATGGCAGTACAGTTTTCCAGGTCCATGATGAATAAAGAGTAGTTCTTATTCTAGAGTATAGATACAGATTCAGTCATTTTCAGACAGTTCTTTGGTTCTCTTCACAAAGCCATCAACTAGAGAATACTTCTGGGTATTTTTTCAGATTAATACCTAGACTGTGTGGATTTGGCCTGACAATGAAGATTCATGTGCCCAGCTAGCTGAGCAGTAATATGAGTATAATATATAATGCGATGTTAGATTATTTATGACCATGTAGGCTACAGATTAAAACGGAACAAAAAATGATAACCTATAAGCAAAGGAGCACTGATACAAAAGTGTGCTATTAACCAATAAAGTAACTTAGGTACCTAAGAACTGGAGCTAATAGGCAAGAATCAGTCTCTCTCTTCCTCTCCTCCTCTTTCTCTTTTCCTCTCACTCTTATTCTGCCTCTCACTTTGATGTGCATTTCCACTACATGTTTTACAAGCACTACTTTAGATCTGTAGAAGACAATTCATAATATCATATTATTTCATTATAGTAATATTGTGGCACTACACATACATCACACTAATAAAATGAATACTAATAATGTGAAATTTGACTTGAAATTCCTGACACAATGGAATAGCTCAGGAGCAATTCAAAACAATGACAGTAACTTCTTTCTTCTTTCCCTATATGCTATTATTTTTGGTAAGTGGAATCCATATTCCTACACAAACTAAAATTGCTAAACTCTTAATAGCATCCCCATGGTTTTGCTTCTTACTACGATGCCTTCACTGATTTCATCATAGTCCAAGCATAATAACCAAGCATCGTTTGTCCTCAGGAGCATGAACTGTCTGAGGCTATTTCTACATTCATAGCAGCCTCACTCTGAAATAACTGTTTTAAGTCTGTCAATCTACCCACCAGCTTTCTGCCAGCAGTATGACTGCCATACATAAACTCTCCCCATGCTTGATAATTGCCACAAACCATCCAATTCTTTTTCCTAATAAACTTAACATTTTATCATTCTATTAATTTGTTACCCCCCAAAAAACAAGTGTTTTCTGTTTCTACAACACACATAGCCTTAGGCAATATTTTTGCAGAAGATTATCTTGGATGCTGTTCAAAGACAATCTATAAATATTTTTTTTTTCTGATTTAAGGAAGTACTATATATCTGTATCAGGGCTTTTTACAGTTACATAGAATAGAGACCCTCAAATAAAAACTGAAATCCAAGGACTTAGTCTCCACATAAAAGACGCCAAGAGATAGGAAGGCCAGAGGTGCAGTCATGACTCCTTATTTTTATCCATTATCCTTATCTTAGCACCTGGTTTATGTACTGAAGTCTACGTCACAGATCCAGATGGCTTCCAGCAGGATTATTTCAGGTAGCAAGAAAGAGGAAGGGGACAGGGGCTTAGGAGGTATATCTCCCAGCTGAATTCTCTTTCGTGGCAACCTCTCCATTATGGCATTACTACTAGTTGCTTCTCAGTGGCAAGGGAGAAGAAAAATGCAGCCTTTAAGTGGCATGCATTTGACATTCTGAAAATAATGAGAATTCTGTTACCCAAAAGAAGAACAGATGCAGATTAGGCAAATATTAATTTCTCCCGTAACACTTTTACCTTTTCAAGTTCCTGCTCGTTGAGTCCCTTTACCATGTGTTATAATAAAAAAGATCACAAGCTTCAGAATTAACAAATCTCATATCAAGTTTTGGGTCTGCACTTTACAAGGCTCATCACCTTTGGCTTATCACTAATTCTGGACGTCTTATCTTCAAGGTGGACATTCTAATAATATTTATTTAAAAGATTACAATGAGAGAGATGATAATATATAAGATGGTGATTTAAAAATAGTTCATTTTTTGGAGTTCCCTGGTGGCCTGGCAATTAAGGATACAGCGTTGTCACTGCTATGGCTCAGGTCACTGCTATGGTGTGGCTTGGGTTGAAATCCTGGCCTGGGAACTTATGCCACAGGTGTGGCCAGAAATAAACAAGTAAATAAACAAAGATTTCATTTTCTACTAGTTATAATTTTGTTATTTTTTATGATTCTGGAATTATTTGCATTAGCTAAGAGGATCATGAAAGAAAAGCACCAAAAAAAATTATTCTGTATTCCAAGATCTCTGGGGTTGTTTTAGCTTTTCCCAAAGAATACAAGAGGAAAGTAAAAACACCTTGATCTCTACGAAATGAAAACAAAAACTTTTCTAGACTAGAGATCAACCAGAGTATCGGATGACACAGAAAAGGTGTTGGTTTTGCAGAGTAGAGAAGGAGTTCAAAAGCCTGAATGCAGCAAGCCTTCACAGCCTTAATGAATGAATGAGCAGTTTTCACATAGTATTAATGAATGAACAGTTTTCATGCAGAGCTCTTACAGCAGAGAGTACTGGCTGATGTACCTAACAATCTCCCTTAGTCATTCTTCTTAAAAACCCTAATTTTATTCCAGTAGTGACTCCTGTCTAAATAACTGAATCATAATATTCATGACAACAATATGGAAATTTATTAACATTTCTCATCAATTGATCCAATTTCCCAAATATTTTCTCCAACTGTTTTTCTCTAAATTAGGTACACAGCTAAATAAGAACTTTTCTAGTATATTTAATGTGATAAAATGGTAAGCTGTCAAACATGGTTTAGTTTTCCAAGAGGAAATATGAAGAATTTATGTCTGTGTATGTAATTCATTTGATTTAATCTACAGAACTGTGAAGTTCAGAGAAATATATTCTTTTGAAATGGGAAAATGTTATTTTCTGGAAATTTTTTCTTCAGTATCTTTCTTCTGAGTTTGTTAAATAACTATATTATATTGACTTAAGTGATCTATATCTCTCTCCTCAAATGCCTCCTGTCACAGACAAATATTAATAATTTTAATATATAAAGCTTATAGAACTCAATATGTAAATACCAAGGACCCAGATAGATAAAAGGATGAAGAATACTGGCAGAAAATTCTCTGGCACAGGTAAAAAGTGATTTAAGAAGGAGAAGTGTTTTAACCATATTTGAAATTCTGCTGAGAATTCAAGTGAAATGTGGAGTGAAAACTGCCACTGAAATTAGAAGCAGGTGGTTATTACTCTCTTGAATGGGAGCAATGTTGATGGAAGGGTAGGGCAGAAGCCATCCTGGGGTGGACTAAGGACCATGTGGTGGTTGATGAAATGCAGACTGTGAGGGTAGACAGTGCTTCCAAAAAGTCTGTGAAGGTGAAAGAAGAGAAGCATTAATATGTGATAGATGTTGGCCCTAGGCAGGGGACTTTTTGGAACATAGGAGAGAGAGGAAGCATCATCAGTTAAACAAGTTTCTGAGAAGATGAGAGGAGACAGTATAAGGGTCACAGGTGGTGAGTTTCACCTTGTAGAAGAGCATCAACACCTTATTAAAAAAAATCATAGTGATGTAGAAAGAATGGGTGCAGATATAAGTATGTTTTTATATTTGGAGTGGGAAGTTGGGGTAGTTTCCAACTGATTTGATGAAAAAAGAAATCCATGCTAGCAACTGTAAAAAGAATAATGAAGAAGAGAAATTATTGAAGAATGAAAATATAAGTTTTCAGGAAACAAAAAATAAAAAAAAATGGCATTGCCTTTTTTTCTTTTTAGGCCCACACCTGCATCATATGGAAGTTCCCAGGCTAGGGGTCAAATCAGAGCTGCAGCTGTTGGCCTTCACCACAGCAAGAGCAATGCCAGATCTTAGCTGTTTCTGTGACTTAACCACAGCTCGCAGCAACACCAGATCGTTTGAACCACCAGGCAAGGCCAGGGATCAAACCCACATCCTCATGGATTCTAGTCGGATTCTTAACCTGCTAAGTCATAATGGGAACTCCTGATATTCTTAAGATAATAAATGAATACCTGGCCCCTTCTGAACAGAAACAGAAAGTCATATTGAAGAAGAAGAATATATCAGAAGAGTAAAAAGACTTGTGTAGACCAAAAAATGCAATGGAAAATTCAAGTCCATTTGGGAGTTAATAAACAACAGATTAGAGTTATTGCTATGGGAGCTCAATTCAGTAATGTGAAGGAAAAAACAAATGAACCAACCCTGAGATTCTCTCCGTAAATGTAAGGAGCAAAGACATGAAAACAGTAAGGAAGAAAATAATGCACATAGGAGACAGGAAATAGGGAGTTCAGTGCTCAGATATTCCTGAAAAGGAAGCCTAACAATCAGGATAGCAGCAATAATCAAATATATGACTGAATAAAGCTTTCTAAGGATCAAATTAGCATCAGACCTCATCAGAAATACTGAATTGCATAATTTAGCATTGCATTCTGAGGGAAGTTCTGAGGAAAAATGATTTTGTACCTAGAATTCCATACCCAGCTGAACTAACAATCAAATATGAGAACAAGGACTCAGAAAATCAACATGAATACAAGAAAAAGGCAAAAATGTAAGAAAGAGTAACTAACAAGGAAACCTAGAGGTAACTAAATTCCAGTTCAAGAAGGAAATAAGTCAAAATGAAAGTAAGCAAAGTGTAGGTGAGATATCCATGGGGAGTTTGTACAATAAGAAGCTAAGGAAAGGAGAATTTCCACAAAGCCAACAACAACAACAAAACAGTTTAGGGAGAATGGTAATTTTTTTTTTTTGGTCTTTTTCAGGGCCGCACCTGCAGCATATGGAGATTCCCAGGCTAAGGGTCTAATCAGAGCTGTAGCCGCAGGCCTACGCCAGAGCCACAGCAACACAGGATCCAAGCCGTGTCTGCGAACTACACCACAGCTCACGGCAATGCCAGATCTTTAAACCACTGAGTGGTGCCAGGGATCGAACCTGCAACCTCATGGTTCCTAGTTGGATTCGTTAACCACTGAGCCACGACAGGAACTCCTGATAATTTTTTTTTTAAATGTCCTTTGCATTTTTCATTCAGAAACTTGTTGGTTATATCATATTTTAGTGACTTGAACAAACACATGTCAGTAGGGAACAGGTATATAGATGGTAAATATATCTTGTAACTAAATCCCCCAACTTGTTCACCAATCTCTATGACTCCTTCTAGCACTGAAAAAAAGTTAAAATGGGGTTCACTTATTACCAAGGAGATTTGCCTCTGAAATAATTTAACTTCTCTAAGAACAATAATATCTCTGGGTTGTACTTCCTTGAAATTTCAATTTCAGATGCCTTGAAATTATGTTTCCTGAGTGTGGCAAGCACATTTATAAAACATTCTGTTCCTAGTAAAAAGATACTCAGTTTCAACTTTACAGGTGACTACGTATAGCAACTTCTCTGAATACCTAAGCAAATCAGAGGCTAGGAAAGACCAGGGAGAGACAGAGGACTCATTAAAACTTTGAAATTATTAATATTTCACCTTCCAATTTATGGTGTAAAATATACAGCAAATATAATTTCCAAAAGCAGTGTTTATGAGCAAGTGTCCTGTAATATCTATTAGCTGCAGTTAGGGTATAACTTCCAAATAGAAAAAGTAGTGTTTGCAATATTTGGCCATGAGAAAGAACACTTTAGAACTTCAGCACGTGTATGTATGTGCACACATAGTTCTGCACACCACAAAAACTAATGCTGTGTTGCATTTCAGCTAGCTCTTCCTAACAATATTAGAACTAGCCAATCAGATTGAAAAATTAACTTAATGTTATCTCATTATCTTTATTTTCAGCAATAAATCAAGTGGCATGTTTTCATAATGATTTTCTTTTCTGACTTACATGTTATCTGAGAAAAGTACAATTAATTTGATTGAATGATTGAATCCCATTTGGAACTATTGTATGGCTACAGTGGAAATAATGATTCAAGTAGGCTGTATAGAGAAGATGAATTAAAAGTTAAGCAGAAAACAAGTATGAGAATTCGTTACACCCCAAACTGTAAGACCTTGCTGTATTATACAGTTCACATAAAGCAATTTATACAAAGAAAGCTAATTCCATGATTTCAGTTCTCCTCTGATACTGGTTATCAGCCGCCTTGAGAATAGAGTTCATTAAGCTTATCTATTAGTAAAGCTTCATTTTCTACCTTCTACCCCTCACATTTTTGTTGTCCTTCACCAGAGCACCCACTTATATTAAACACACACACACACATATACGCAAGCACACACAGAGGAATCAAAAGCAGTACAACACAAATGCTCCTCTATCCATCCCAATTGGGTCAGATTTTAACTTCATTAAATTGCTGTCATATGGTGGCTGCTGACATGCATCAGGCCTGGAGAGCTTCACTCATCAGGTGCTCACTAAGATTGTTAATAAGAACAGCAACTCTCATTAGGGGTTCCCCAAAAGCAGCTAATTAAGGGACAAAGGTTGCTCAGATTGTGACAATTACACCTGTAAGGTCCCTGTAGAAACACCCAAATCTCTGACAAACCTATGTTTGGTTGCTTAGTACAAGAAATAAAGAGCTCGTCCATTAAAAAAAAAAAATGAGAGGCAGAAACTGTCAACCATTTGAAAAGCTTTACGAAAATGATCATCCAATTAGTGGCTATGATCAAATCAGGCATGAACTCTCTCTGGATGGCTCCATAATTTTCCTTCTTGCATGGTGTAATTTCATATAGCTCAAATGAACTCGTGAGAGGTAATTCAGTTCCAAACAGTTTTCTCATCACTGCTAATTATACTAATACATTGAAATGCCTCCTACAAAATGCATGAGCCCTTTAAGCCACCTCATTAATGTGATATAATTTTTGCCAGAATATATATCAAACCTATTATCACCACAGGTTTTCTTTAGCATTTTTTTTTCCAAAATGTCTATCAGAAGCTTAAAAAGTAGATTTCTTTGGGCTGGTCGTCTCATAATTAACTGTTTCTTTGAACTATTGTTGTCTATTGTAGTATTTTTCAACGGCACTACCAGTCTCCAGTATGATATACCCCAGACCCAGCAGTTTCTTTTTCCTCTCTGAGTATTTGATTCCTTAAATCTTTTCCCGGTTGTAGCTGATTCTTTAAATGGCAAATGGTGCATGCAATAATGTGCAAAAATGAGTTATACAAACTGAAAGCAGGGGTGTAAAAAGAAGCATCATCTGAAACTAAAATAAAGACAGATTTTATGGTATTTATGTCAGTTAATTTAACTGCTGGTAGGGGCTTTTGTTGAAACATGAGTTAGTTCCAGTGTTTAACCTTGCAGTATTAATTTATGCTTTATGGCCTGAGCACTTTATCATTCCCTCCTTGGGAAGACAGTTATCTCATTAGCCAGAATTTAATGAAATGCAAGGATACACTTCTTAATTTCGAAGATTACTATAACACAAATCAGGTGTAAATCTCAGACTGACTGCCCCTTCCCTTGCCTGTTTAAAAAAAGAGAGAAAGAGAGAGGTTCATTTTGCAATCATATCACAGAAACTCATCTGGTGGAATACATTTCATCACAGCCATTCTAAAGGCATCTCTCATCTGTAAAAGTTGGTTTAACTTTGCATCTGGTAATATTGATGGTTCTTTAGCTACTATAAAGTTTCCAGAGTTGACAATTCATTATTCATCATCACAATTAAAAAAATCAAATGTTGATAAAATGACCAAGTCCCTAGACTTATTCAAGCATGGGCATTTTCACTAAACGCAATTTCACAGATAGTACCAATATATTTTGTTACAACGGCTTTTCCCAAATGAGTAGACATTTTCGTGAAGAAGGTAAACATCCGAGATTTAGAATGATTAAAAGAAGCACACAAATACATGTGAGTTTAAAATATATGACATCTACCTTGAAAGAAGCAGAGATATTTAGGTTATAAAGCTTTCTGGAATTATCTTTGTTTTCTATGAGTTCTGAACCCCTGAACATTGAAATATTCTACTAACTGGTTGCTAATTCTGGCACAGACCCTCCACTTTTATGTTTCTGGGATTTTCCTCAGCTCCTTTCCTGAAACACCTCAACTAACCTGTTAGATCAGGTTAACACCAGCTGAATAACCTATGATGATGTCTTATTTGAGAGCATCACATAGTATTCAGGCTCTTTTGGAAATGAATGAATGAATGGGGTATGTATATAGTGACTTTTGATTAATTTTAACATATCTTTCCTAAATAATGAGAAAATAAGAAATTTACATATTATTTAGCTAAACAGACATTACAAAGTAAGGAGGACTTAATGAATGAGTGATTTGCTGTTAAACTGGGAAAAAGTACTTTGTAGGAATTAACAATCATTTAAAATCATGTTTTAAGCTAGCTATGTCTTTTGTGTGCATGTGTGTACATGTGTATTCTGTGTAGGGATATGTGTATGTGTTTTAAATTTCAGCCCAAAACACAAAATTTATTACCACAGACTTTATTTCAAGGAAATGGCCAGTAAATTCTTGAATAGAGATTCATGGCCTTTGGCCAACCAGCTATAGGAATTCTTTTTCTAATGTTTTTATATACTTAGTGCTAGAAAAATGAAAATAATAAGACATGATGTGAGGTGCTGTAAAGGACACTTCTTTGATCCTGAACCAGATTCCCTGAAGAAGTAGCATGGTCCCTTGAGACCAGAGTGTGGGATATGGACTTCGGCAGATGTGTGTTCAAATTAATGGTTTACTGCCTCTGTTTTGTTAGAGAGGCAAAACTCAAAGTTTCCTCATTTGAAAACATGTTTAGTAAAATCTACAACTTTTTTTTTTCTTTTTAGGGCTACACCCACAGCACATGCAGGTTCGCAGAGGGTGAATTGGAGCTGTAGCTGCTGGCCTACACCACAGCCACAGGAACGTCAGATCTGAGTCATCTGCAACCTATACCACAGCTCACGGGAACGCCAGTCCTTAACCCACTGAGCAAGGCCAGGGATTGAACCCGCATTCTCATGGATACTAGTCAGATTTGTTTCTGCATTGATCCACGACAGGAATACCAATCTATAACTTTTTTAAAAGAATAAACTTTATTCTTTTCAGAATAGTTTTAGATTTACAGAGAAATTGCAAGTTAGGACAGAGAGTTCCCCTATATCCTGAACCCAATTTCTCCTACTATAAACGTCTTATAGTCTTATATAGGCTCCATATGTCACAATTAATGAACGAATACTGACACATTATTATTAACTACAGTCCATACTTTATTCAGAGTTCTTTAGTTTTAATCCTTAGTTTGCCTTAGTTTTAATGTCCTTTTTTACTGTTTCAGGATCCCATCCAGGGCCCCATAATACATTTAGTCATCATGTCTCCTGGGGTCCTTTGGTGATAGTTTCTCAGTCTTTCCTAGTTTTTCATGACCTTGACAGTTTTGAGGTGCACTGTGTTAGGTATTTTGTGGGATGTCCTTCTATTGAAGTTTGTATGGTGTTTTCCTCAAGATTATATATACATATATATTTTTTTAGAAGGATGGCAATAGAGGTAAAGGAATATTCTCATTCCATCATATAAAAAGTTTGTAGTATCAGTGTGACTTATCAATGTTGATATTAATCTTGATCACCTGACTGAGGAACTCATGACATTTTAAACAGGATTAAGCCAATAATATATGTGAAAGCATACCAACAGAGTACCTGAAGTGCAGGACGAGTGCAGTGATCCTTGATTTTCTCTTTTCTTTTCCATCTCGACTCTTGTGTTAAACTATATGACTTTTTTTCCAAATAATATATTTTGATTTTGCTACAACAAAGTGAATTACAATGAAGTTTTCAGGTTGAATTCAGTCTCCACTTAAAGAAGAATGCTTAGACAAAAAGAACAGACTTGTGCTTGCCAAGGAGGAGAGGGTTGGGAATGGGATGGACTGGGAGTTTGGGGTTTGTGGATGCAAACTATCACATTTAGACTGCATTAGCAATAAGGTCCTACTGTACAGCACAGGGAACTGTATCCAGTCTCTTTGAATAGACTATGATGGAAGATAATATAAGAAATGAAATATATATGTGTGTGTGTGTGTATATATATATATATAATGACTCACTTCGCTGTACATCGGAAATTGGCACAACATTGTAAACGATCTATACTCTAATAAAAAATTTTAAAACATAAAGAAGAGTTCTCACTTTAACTGTAATAAGTAGACCTTACTAGAAGAGACATTTCCTACAAAGGCAGTCTTAGGGCACTGATCCTGAATATTACAACAATGCCACAATACCACGTGATTAACCATTTGCTTTGAAAGTAGAGGTCACCTAAGAACTACATTAGGAACAGATATCATCCCCTTTATTTCTACCCATGAGTTTACCAAATGTTCAGAAGCTATAAACTCCTGGACAAAATACCAGGCAAATAATTCATATTTCTGGGTTATCTTATTAGTTTTTAAAAATATTTCTGTCTGGCCTTAGAAAAAGTAAACATTTTATTTTATTTCTTTCATTTATAATGATTTTTATTTTTTCCATTATAGCTGGTTTACAGTGTTCTGTCAATTTTCTACTACACAGCAAGGTGACCCAGTTATGCATACATGCATACATTCTTTTTCTCACATTACCATGCTTCATCATAAGTAAACATTTTATTCACTTATTCATTCATTTATTTATTTTCAGTAGTTACCATAAGCTGATTTTCACCTTTATTGAGCCTGCTCTCTGATCATATAGATAGGACTTACTTACTCTGGCATTTCCTTTCTTAACCATCATTGTACATTTGTTATTCGCACAATATCTGTGTGCTCAGCAAGTTCATGAGTTCCTTGGAAGGAGGGATCAACACTTATTTCTGATATATCCCTAGCACCTAGATTGTGGCTGGCACATTAGCGCTACAACACTTTAGAATACTTTAATAATTGAAAAGTACTTTCTGATTTATTTTTTAATTTTAAATTACTCATTGAAAAGTACTTTCATATTTATTTTCTATTTAATGTCTCAGAGAGTATGATGGGTAAACAGGCTCATGGAAATTTAAAGATTAAATGATACCACATTATGGCTTAGTGTCAGGACTGATATGGTATCTTTTGATTTTGTGTCCAGTGCCTTTTTCACTGAAAAAAGATGTTTTTAATTAAGGCACTATGCTCAGTAATGTGGGGTATATAAAGATACATAAGTATATTTACTTCCCAGGGGTCAGAGGATGAATGAATGTATTTTGAACACAGTAGGGACAAAGAAAGTGTTATGAAAGTACAAAGTATTGTGAACATTGAGTGCTGGAAAGGCATTATTGATTTTATAAGAACTAAATATATTTAAATAAAAAAGAGTCTTCAACCAGCCTGCATCAGAGGTTATTATACTTAATGCATGAAAAGTATTTGGAGATTTATAGTTAGAACTCAGGCCTGGTCTGTGAGCCAGGAGCTGACTGCCTCTCTATGTAGCTCCCTGGGCAGTTTCTCTGATGTCCCTCCAGACTCCCTGCAGCTGGCCCTGAAAAATTCCAGGAATTTGATAATAAAGCAATAGGAAGTTGGAGAATTCATTGTGATTTATTTCATTAGGAGGATATTAATTATTTTTAAATTTTTAAGTGAGTGTTTTGGAATAACACACAGTGATACTCATAGGTTTTTAAAAAATGTTTGTTTTTCATGAAGCATAGTTACTTTACAATGTTGTGTTATTTTCAGGTGTACAGCAAAGTGATTCAGATATATATACATATATATATGTGTATATATATACACACACATATTCTTTTTCAGATTATTTTCCTATATAGGTTATTACAGATTTTTGAATAGAAGTTTCTATGCTCTACAGTAGGTCCCTATTGATTATCTATTTTATATGCAGTAGTGTGTATATGTTAATTCCAAACTCCTAATTTATCCCTCCCCCCACCTGTCCTATGGTAACCCCAAGTTTATTTTGCAAGTCTGAGTCTGTTTCTAATTTGTAAATAAGTTCATTTGTATCCTTTGTTTTAAGATTATATATAAAAGTGATCTTATATTTGCCTTTGTCTTACTTCACTTAGTATGATAACCTCTAGGTCCATCCACATTGCTGCAAATGGCATTATTTCATTTTTTTTTATGGCCAAGTAGTATTCCTTTTATATACATGTACCATAGTTTCTTTATCCATTCCTCATGCAGAGGACATTTAGGTTGCTTCCATGTCTTGGTTCTTGTAAATAGTGCTGCAATGAATATTGGGGGGGGGGCGTTCATGTATCTTTCTGAATTATGGTTTTCTCTCTCTCTCTCTCTCTCTCTCTCTCTCTCTCTCTCGATATATATATCCAGGAGTAGGATTGCTGTATCACATGGTAGCTCCATAGTTTTTTAAGGGTTATTAAATAGGCATGAATTATATAGCTGAAAAATAGTAATACAATCTTGATTTTTCATAGTTCCCATTTTAATTCTGACAGTTTCCATGCTTTATTCTCTCAAAGGCATGTACTCCAAGGATTTCCAGCAAAACTGGGCTGGTGGTCCCTTTTACCCCCTTCCTTAAGTTTGAGCTATCCTGAGCTCAGGTAGCAAGCAGGATCTGACTTGTTACACTGTATTAAGTGGAAAATTACCAGATCAACCTTGTTTGTAGACACCACTTTTTTATCCTCCAATTCATGCTATTTCTTCTGCCACTGTTTGAAATCTGACCAGTTACACAACATGGCTATCTCCTTGCTAATGATAGGAAGTACTTTGGCTGTTGATGCCTGAGTGGAGTTACAGTTTGGAACTCATTGTATTAACTGGCTAAAGAAGTCCTAATATTTTGCTTTTGAGAGGCTTCTTTAAAATTGGTAGTATGCTGTTTGCTATACCACTTAGGAAGTTTGTAAGTTTAGGAATGGATTTAAGGATCAAAATGAGGAAAATAAGGGACAGCATTTTTCATTCTATCTGAATACACATTTAGGTAGGTTTAGGTTAACTATAGATCATTTATCTGTTGGGAGATCTAAAAGGAATGACCAAAAGGTTATTAGGAAACATTTTGCAAACTGACAAAAATATGTTTGATTTTTAAAAAAATTAAAACATATCTTTTGATATTCAGGAAGGTAGTATTTTTGTTCCAACTATGTAACTTATTTGGAAAAGTCATTTCCTATGAAATTCAAGCTTCTGTTTATCACAGAAACAATACTTATGATCTGGTTACCTTTTAGGAACCCTGCGTTGCACTTTAGGAAGTAGAAATACATTTATTATCCTAAATAAAAATCCTAAGGAAAATAAATTACTAAATAGTTTTAATTCGGTCAATGCTAAGTAATTAGAAAATCCCTTGATCTTCTTTATATGCTTTGGAAAGTATTTCCATAAGTGATTAAATTTTTACTCTTCTTTTCCAACTTCAGTTTCTCTCAGGTATTTCCAAGGATAAAATAATTTATTCAATTGATATTCCACAATTTCATATGGGTTATTTTTGAAGTGGAGATTGTGAAATTCAAACAAGAATAGGTATTTGAGTATGATGATAGGTTTTATTGGGAGCAGAAAGATTGCCCATAGAGGTCTAAGTTTGGCACCTATTTTGTATCACACAGTTGGACCATTAGTGTTAAAAGATCCCTCCCCCTCTATATAAACAAGATTGAATTTATTTCTCATCATCTCACCCCTGCCTGCATTAAGTTTAAAATGCTGATTTATTTGGTTGAGCTACTGACAAGTGTAGACTGAGCTGACCATAAAACTATATTTAGATCTAATTCTATGAGAGGTCGAAGGGTGACAATTTATCCATTTAGTCTTATAGGAATTAATTTTTCGATTTGATTATTCATAGCATCATTAATGAAGAAAAGCTGTAAGAGAAAACAGACCATTTTCAGGAATGTGATTCAGAACATTAACACCTTAATTTACATAAAATTAGTTACATACTGCTGCAGTAATTTAATTTGTTTGACCAGTACTTTGCAACTGTGAAAAATAGATTCAGAAAGGCCAGACAAGGAGTTCTACATATTTTCTCCAAATGACTAGTTTCAGAATAATATGAAACAGAATTAATTATAAGACAATTCAGAATACTGCAGTGGCAGCTTTGAAACACGTGGATTAGAAATATTCTTATTTTTGTCTTCTTCAAAAATCCTCATAAAATGCCTCCTGCATGCCTGAAATAACTTCCCTATTTTCTCTAGTTTCACTACAGTTGCATGAGTAAAAATAATAAAGCTAAAATTACACAATATGTTTTCAGATAAAGACGACTCAATCTCTGTCTACCAATAGCAATGTTACTTAGTGTAACCACTGACATCAGTAAGATCCCAAATGAATACACTAATCTTCTGCTTGTTAGCCTGTTAACATCCAAAACTTTAACCACCCTTACTTCCCCCATAAGCTAAGTGAAACTTATTTAAACTTCAAATACTTGGATGATTGCCCTTAAAGATGTCTTGTGGGAACATAACAAAGATTTCCATTCTTCCTGTCTTAATGTTTTTCCTGCTTTTAAAAATTTCTTGCATGTTCAATATATTTTCTATTTAAAAATATCTACTTATTATTAAATACATCTTTACTATCATTACCATCAATAGCTGTACTCGACACTTCCTTTATCCTGATACACCTTAAACAGATCCTACTTGTGATTCTGCAGATAAGATTTTCTTAAATCACTGCTTTACCTTAAAGATGTACATAAAGCAGCTCCCTTCATGGCTCAGCAGAAAAGCAGAAAAGAATCTGACTAGCATCCATGAGGGCACAGGTTCATTCCCTGGCCTTGCTCAGTGGGTTAAGGATATGGCGTTGCCATGAGTTGTGGTGTAGGTCGAAGACACGGATCGGATCTGGTGCTGCTATGGCTATGGCTGTAATGTAGGTCTGAGGCTACAGCTCTGATTCAACCCCTAGCTTGGGAATCTCCAGATGCCATGAGTGTGGCCCTTAAAAAAAAAAAAGAAAAAACAGAAAAAAAAGAAAAAAGATGTACTTATAGCTGGGTTTAATTCACTAGAGTAACCATTTTTTTTTTCGTATTTTCCCTTTACCAGCATATGTTGATTTGGTTTCAGCTTTGCTTTATATTGTCCATATTTCTAAAAAAATCCTTCATTTCTTTTCTCTGTCAAATGCCTGGTCTGTGCAGTGATGGTATTGATATAGTCAAAGGAATCCCAGGTTGATATAGAAAGTAATTGCTATCCAAAGTTTTTGCACTAACAAAAGCATTTCTTTTAAAAAATAATTCTTGCATTAATGAATTAAAATTGAATTTTAAAATATATAGGACAATCCTTAGGTTATTATTGACAGTCTCTCTATCCAACAGCTTATAAATCATGTCTTGTCACTCACCTGTCTTTGTGAAAAAAAATAGTAAGGATTAACAATAATAATAAAAAAAAAAACCTTTGTAAATACTTTTTTCTTTTCCAATACATATTTTTCTAAATGCTGACTGGATCTATATTGTAAATCAAATAATGTCTTTAAAGTGACCCTCTAGTCTCACTGTCATGCAGATATCTCTTCCTAATGACTTTCCAAAATGGAATACAACATGGTAGAGGGTGGGAATCCAGGGATCCTGGATTTGATCTTGATTTTTCTATTAGCTAGGTTAGTGACCTTAGGTGAGTTCACTAATAATTTCTAAGCCTTGGTTTCCTTATGGGTGAAATGAGGGTTTTAGATTTGATGGTCTGTAGGATCTCGTCTGGTTCACTAAATTCAGCATTTGATACAATACTTTTATTTGTCTATATATTTGGTACATCTAATTTTTTTCTAAAGGATGACACAGCTGAATGTAGACATGATTATGAACATGGTTGAGGTGGAAGGGCAGTATAATTTAAATAGGTGAATTCCAGAAAGTGAGGCAGAGTTGCAACGAGACACAGAGACAGATTGTCTGTTGCCTTTGCCCTATTTTTCCCCCCAGTAATTCTTGACTTTGGTCTTCTTTCCAATAGAATTCCAAGGTAAGAAGAGGGCTACAGAAAAACAGATTATTCAGTACCAAAATCCACTTCATCTATACTATATTTTGCTTGTGCAAACTTGCCCCAAGATTGTAGAAGCAAGGCAAGCCATGTACTCTTTTTTTGAATTCAGTGGCCTTATATTATATAATATCCTCCTCTAAAATAATGATAATATTAATAATAATAATAATAATAATAATGATATAGCCACTATAATCATAAAGCTTTGGACTCAAGATATAGACATAATGTCTGTTCTTCTCAATGTATTTATATCACTGTGTTTTTCCTATTTAAAAGGCTCCTTTCCAGAAGTAGTGTATACCCCACAATTAAGTTTGTTTCAAAATAAGCCAAATTTTAAAAGAATCAAAATCAATGAAGCTAATTTTAAAAGTAGCAGACGGTTTCCACGAATCAGCTCTCTGGTTTGTCTGCAATATTCCACAAGCCCTGGAAAGCTTCCTAATCTAGTCACTTGTCAGAGTGGTATAGGTCAAATGATTTGCTGAATCTAACTTTTATTGATCATATGCTGTTTTAGGGAGCCTGTGCTCAACATTCCTGGTAAAATGATAGACTTTCCTTGAATAATACATGGTTTGTACCTTAAGCTGTACCACACAGACACACACGCACACATACACACACAGAAACCTTGACAAACCTATAATGGAGCAGATAACTGAATAAAAGAGCAACTTCCAAAGGAGCACAAGATAGTAACGTGGAGAAACGGAACTGTTAAATCAAATCCATGAAATTCATTTTCTTTGTACAACATTAAAATATATTCCATAAAATGGCACAGCAATCCAATAAAAGAACCGGCTCTGAAAAGAGTAATTTGTGTGCAACAAGGTTATACATTTAATAGAGTTCCCCTGTAGTTTTGATCACATTTAGAATTCTATTGCTTTTTGTTAAATTTGCTCATATTTTTTTCAAACTTTTCATCATTTCTTTGAAATATATGAACCTTTTAATGTATAGATAATTTATTCAGCTCCTACATTTAAATGCTCCGTAGGCGTAATTTTTCTATTAAGTTTTCTTCTACAGCAGCTTTCACTTTGTCTCAAATAGATTACTCATTGTCAACAAATTATAACAGGACTCATCTGTTAGAGTATCAATTCTTAAGTTCATTTCAATATTCTAACTATTTGCATAACAATTTTTCAGGAAGTGAAGCTTCTGTGACTCATTGTTTCAGGGAAATTGTCAGAATATGTGTAATATTATTAATGGCAGCTGCAATAAAACAGAAAATAATTTCTTTTAATATGACCTTATGAATATGATCACGAGGCTATTTATGCTCCTGTATTACTATTTTTCACCAAAACTATTTGAGCAAATTAAGGGTAATTAAGCATGAATTAAGATATACTATTTTTCAAAATAAAGCAGACTTGGGAATTGCCCTACAAGCACAGCAACTTTATTTTTTCAATCCTTTTTTCTAGCTTTACTAATATTACCAATTATGAAGAGTATTTCATCATGAATATTTGGTTTATAAAACTCCGTAATTATGTTTAAGATTGTTAGAAAATACAATTTTATCTTACATGAACTACACAAAAGTTGTTCTTCCTTAAGCCCATAGTAAATCATTTTATAAAAAATATTTATCTATGTAAGTATACAGTGCTTCTAACAAGAAGTGGGTCCTTTTATAATCAGGCTAATTTGGCTGAAAACTACAAAGAGAAAAAGAGAATATTTTCCTCTTGTGCACTTTCTGCACTCTTTTTCCTCTTTTAAAAGAGAATATTGGGCTCTTTCTAGTTAAATTGAAATGTGGCATGGAAGTTATTAATCAAATGTAATTATTTTGTGCAAAACAGTATCACATACAAAATTAACATGTGCAATAGGGGAAAAGTGTCAAAAGACATCAGTTATTCCTAGGACAGCTCATCTCTTATTGAAGCAATGAAATTCTGGAAATATTTCTCTAGGCTTCCTGGCATTATTTACTTTGGCCCCTCTTCCTCAAGCTTGCTTACCTCAATAGCTGCTTTAAGGAGCTCTGTACATGGGATGCAGAAATGGAATCAGAATGAAACTACCTGTAAGGTCAGTGGTACCCTTCTTTGTGGCACTATCAGGAATCCTTACTCTAGTTTCATTTTAGGCATAACAAACTGGTATTCTAAGTGTACAGTTTTGGTAGATGGTGATGAAGAAGGCAAAGCATGTTTTTGAAGTTTCCCACACACTATTTCCTCATCTTTTTCAACTTCACAGTCTAAGTTCAGCTGGACTCTGGCTGCCTGGGACAACCACCACGATGTACAGCGGAGATCTGGGTTTTCCCTTGGTACCCTAAGAGCACAGATCCACCCTATCTTTCGCTCAAGACCTCTTCTCTTGCAGAATTTAACTGTGCCAGTAAAAGGTAAAAGAACTGTCCAGAATATAACAGCGAGTAAAGCCTACAGAGTCAGACATCCAGGGATCACAATGCCACTTGTCAAGCTCAATAGTAAGTGAAAGCACAGATGGTGAATACATGGTATTCCCATCCCTATTTGTTGAAACATGAGAATTGATCTTACTGTTCCTTCCATGGAGTTTGCATAAGGCCTCAGATACCTTTTTGAAACAGTATTCCAGGAAGCTACTTCCGAATGATTTGAGTCGACTCACAAATTGAAACCAACATTCCTGAAAATGGGAGTTCCCATCATGGCGCAGTGGAAAGGAATCCGACTAGGAACCATGAGGTTGGGGGTTCGATCCCTGGCCTCGCTCAGTGGGTTAAGGATCCGGTAATGCCCTTAGCAGTGGTGTAGGTCATAGACGCACCTCAGATCTGGTATTTCTCTGGCTGTGGCATAGGCTGGCAGCTATAGCTGCAATTAGACCCCAGCCTGGGAACTTCCATATGCCATGGGTGTGGCCCTAAACAAACAAACAAACAAACAAACAAAAAAAACCTCCTGAAAATGTTTACTGCATCTCTTTGTTGCATTTATACTTTAACAAGGGGCTTCTGAAGGCAATGACTAAACCCAAATGAATGAATAGGTATGCTGAGCATTAATAAAAACTGATGTTCTCAGAAGAGAACGTCATGGAGAGCTTCTTAGTCAGGCTATCCTAAAAATGCAAATCTTCTCCATAAGTTTTTGCAGGTAATTGATCTCAATAACGAGTACTCCTACTAAGCTCTTATACAATATGCATTCCGCTAGGATATCTTTTTTTTTTTTTTTTTTTTTACATTGTATTATAACTATGTGTTCTCACCCCCTTTATCCCTATTGGATTCTAAGCACCTTGGAAAGTGATTCCATGAGTTATCACTGTGCAATATGCATTTTCATATCCCAGCACAGTATTTGACATATCATAGTTGATCCCTTGGAAGTGAAATTAGTTGAATACTGTAGCCCTTTGGAATGCAGTGGCTGGAAGGGATCTCAGATACTATCCAACCTCCCTTCCTCACTTTACTGATGAAAGAAACTAAAGGTCTCCCCAAAACAGCTTTATGTTCCTGCCTTCCAATGGCCAGTGTTGTTGACAAGGCCTTCATGATTTGCTTCTGTCCAGCTCTGCAGTGTCACTTGCCTCCTACTCCACTCCCAAACTCACTCACCCTGACTCTAGTCACACTGGTCTTACCTCTGCTCTTATGTATCTTCTACACACAATTGTGCCACTCCTCACCTGTGTCCATCCTACTAGTCCCTTAAGATTCAGGTAACATTCACTTCCCCCAAGTGGCCTTCCGCTAAAGCGCCAGTCTAAAGTTGGTTTCCCCATATCTCTCTCACGTTAATTTTTCTTTAAAACACCCTACTCTCGTTCTTCACAATTCTCATTTTTCAACTATATGTGTACTGTCTTTTGCTCTGATTAGATTGTATGCTACATAAAGTCAGGAATATTTCTTTCTTACCATTGTACCCCCTAGCACTTATTTCAGAGGTTGACGTTTAATAGGTACCCATTAAATTTAGTTGAAAAATTAAAATTGCTAGTTAATATCAGGACTAGGACTTTAAACTAAGATTCCTGTTCTTACAATCTTACTTCATAATGACAGCCTTCCATGAAAATGTAAACTAAAGTGTTCCTTCATGAAAGAATGGTGGTTTTAATATTTCACCACCTAGTAGCATATATAAAATTTTCTCAGATTTTTAATCTTTGATTTAATGACTAAAATAGTTCTTTTTAATAACCCCATAAAAGTTTATTTTATAAGAATTTATATCAGGGGTTTCCCATCATGGCTCAGTAGTAATGAACCTGACCAGTATCCGTGAGGATGTGGGTTCGATCCCTGGCCTTGCTCAGTGGCTTAAGGATCTGGCGTCGCCATGAGCTGTGGTGTAGGTCACAGACACAGCTCAGATCCTGAGTTGCTGTAGCTGTGGTATAGGCCGGCAGCTGCAGCTGTGATTAGACCCCTATCCTGGGAACTTCCACATGTCACAGGTGCAGCCCTAAAAAGACAAAAAAAATTTAAAAATTAAAAGAAATAAGAATTTAAATCAGGAGTTAAGTTTAAGCAAGTACTAGTCTTAAGTTTCTCTTACTCAAACAGTATGAAAAGTCCTCCATGATTATAATAGTGGTAAGTCCAAACTGAAGACAGCATGGCAGCTTGTTGTGGGGGATGGACATGGGTAAGAACAAAACTTTTTTTCAAGTTTTTATTTTTATTATTTTATTTTATTTTTTGGTCACTTATGTGGCATGTGGAAGTTTCCAGGCCCAGGATGGAACCTGCACCATAGCAGTTACCAGAGCCATAGCAGTGGTAATGCCAGATCCTTAAACAGCTGAGCCACCAGGGAAATTAAAGAACAAAGATTTTTAAGTTAATGAATGTAGTGTTAAATCTTAGCTTCATTATGTCTTAGCCTAATAATACTGGATGTATTTCCTAGATATTTCTGTGGCTCAATTTTCTTATCTGGAAAAGAGAGGCTAATGAGAGTATTTTTATTTAGCTCCTGTCTGTACTATTCATTTCTCTATCCTACCTGTAACCTAGAATCACATTCATCTCAATAAAAATGTATTAATGAATAAATAACTAATACAGTGCCTGTGAAAGAGGTATCTATCTCTATCTCCACCAGGTATATATCATATACATTACAGGGTCCAATACACGGTAGGTCCCCACTCAGTGGTGGTATTACACACTAGAATGCTTTTGCTAATACATAAGGCCCATAAAATTCCATGCCTTTTCTTTAATAAACACAATTCTATAGTAAAAACAACCACATGCTCTACTATGCAGGCTCGTTCTGATGTAGCCTATTTGGAGAATCTGCCGGTAATTACTCTCTTTAATTTTCTTAATTCTACCCTAGTTCAATGCTAAAAATTACTTTCTGTTCTTTTCATTTAAAAATTATACTATTGCTAAAAAAGTTGAATATGTTAAAAGCAATAGAATAAGTCCTTTTCATAGCATTTTTCAAAATTAAACATATTTTTTTATTTTAATAAATAAGATCTGTGTGAATATGAGGTTGGTCATATACACAGAAAAGTTGGGAATTTTTAAACATTATACACATAACTGACAAAAAGGAAATTATTTTGTAGTTTGCAGGATGTTTCCAAGGGATCTCCACACTTATTATACCCTATTTTCATCACTATAAATATATCTTACTTAATTCAAGATTTATTACCGCATCCTGGTAGAGGATTTGCTATGATTTCATCACAGAATTGACATACCCATCCCCCGGTGTAATTATTGTCATATCCAAACATACATAAAAATTATGAAGTTTTGAAGCTATTATTACATATTTTCAGTTGTCAGTATCAAAAGCTCAAAATTGTGGCTTATGTAGTCAAGGCTATGTGATGTTCATTCTCATTAGGTAAACATGGTGAATCTAAAAAAACTGTGAATGTGCCATAAATGAATTAATTTGCAGCAATATGAATGGACCTAGAGATTATCATACTAAGTGACCTAAGTCAGACAGAGAAAGACAAACATCATATAATATCACTTATATATGGAACCTAAAACAGGTTACAAGCAAACTTATTTTCAGAAGAGAAACAGACTCATAGACTTAAAAAAAAAGCAAACTTATGATTACCAAACGGGACAGGTGGAGGGGAAGGATGGACTAGGGGTTTGGGATTGGCAGATGCATATTGTGGTGTATGGATGACTGGCCAAAAGAGACATGCTGTGTAGCACAGAGAACTCTACCCAATATTCTGTGATAATCTACATGGGAAAAGAATCTGAAAAACAGTGGATGTGCATATATGTATAACTGAATCACTTTGTTGTACAGCAGAAATTGCAACATTATAAATCAACTATACTTCAATAAAACTTCAAAAAATGAAAAAACGCATCAACTTCATAGGGGATAGGGGACATTAGTAAGTTAAGCACATAGGCACTGATATAAAAATTCAGTTTTATCATTTGTAAAACAGATAATTATCAGTAACCACCTGACAGAATAGATGTGAGGATTCCAAGAAATATTGCACGTAGAGCCATTAGTATATTGCTTGGCTTATTTTACCACAAAGTAAATGTTCTCAACACTGTCCTGCATGGGGAAATGAGAGGTGTGGAACACATATTGTGTATTGAATGCCATAAATTTGAAGAGCAGAGAAATGAGGATAGCCTTTACTGTTTTCCAAATCTTATCTATGTAAGAGCGAAGCTTCAGATGTAACAGGAGTGGTATTTGGCCAACTAGAAAAGTCGCGGTTCAGGAGGCACAAAACTGGGCATAAGGTTAGAAGAGGGGATGGGAGGAGAGCCTGCACATGATAAAAATGTGCCACAGGATCTGATGCTTGTGAAGTGAAAAATACTCCCTTGTTATAAGTTACTGGTGGCTGCTCTTGATTTGAAATTCAGTGACAAGCCAAGATGTTCTCCAGTCAGATGTTGATCTCAGAAGCAATGGGTCCAGCTTCTGGAGAATGTTTTTTACTTCTTTGTCAGTAATTTAAGCAGTGTGAAAACCTGTGCAAATACTCTTTTGGGTCATTATCCTTCTGCACTTCACTGGTAGTATATTTGGAGCTGGTAATACATTAGCCCTGTTAAATTTATTTGTTTTTCCACAAGTAATTTTTGATAGGGTTCACACTTCACCAAGGTTGCTCTTAAATCTACCATATTTATCATACAGGATTTCATTTATTAAATTTTATTTGCTGTCAAGAGAGACAGACATGAATACAATGTTTAAAAGGATGTCTATTGATATGAGAAAAAAAAATGCAAGTCCTGAAGTGGAAGCTCAGTGAGTTAGAGAAATGTAAATGTCCCCCACACTTAATCTTCACATGACAAAATGCATTATGGTCAAAGTAAGATTGTCTCTAAATCATAGCTTTCCAACATTCTAAAACCTGCATAATATAAGCCTATGTTTTTAATTAGGCTTTCTTTTCTTTTCTTTTTCTTTTTTAAATAAATTCCTTGAGCAACCATTTTGTCATAAACGCTCCTAGGTCACTGTGAGCCTCCTCTTTCTTACAACACTCTTTATACATAGTTATTTCAGATACATTAAAGCCAGTTATAATTACCGTGGCTATATAAAACAACACCTCCTTATGCAAGAAGGATGTGATATACGGGGTGCAATATATACTGGTGTCAAAAGCAAGTTATTTTCATCAGACAATTATAGTTGTCTTTGACATCAGGCCTACATTTCCCACCAATTAGTACAAACTGCAGGGTGCAATTCTAGAATTCTGCAGCGCTAGCAGCTAGTGGTACTAAGTGAAATTTAGGGCATTTAAATACTGTAAGATCCAATAAATATTCTGCTTTAACTTCAATTGGTTCAAATCAATAAGTCTGTGTTGTCTACACATCACTTTTCCTCAGCAAGAAAGTGCATATGGATTTTATTTTTTGTGGGTAAATTAATTTTTCTTGTCAATAAAGTGCTTAATTTTCATTTTTAACTCCGTGTCTCTACTGCATGCCACTGAACTATTTATCAGGCCAAACTTACAACCACTAGAGGGGACAGTGGTGGAGGTCAGTGGAGGACTTTTTGTTGAAAAGAAATATTCAGAAATGAAAAATAAAACTGACCATTTTTTGCATCCTGATTAACTGTACAATGATTTGATGTTCTTTAAAATTATTCAACTTTGGAAATAAAACAGTGTAAATAAACTAAAAGGGCATTGCTCAAATTTTTAAGAACTTCATTTTTTTATTTGGAACGTATATAAAAGAAAATATATGTGACTCTATGATGCCAGGACTAAGGGATAAAAAATGGACATAGGGATTAATCATTTATTTTGCCTACTTGGTACCTAGAAGACAGGCTGGCTCATTTTTATTTATGAAATCGACTAAACTAATCAGTCGTTTTGGTGATTAATACAATTATACCGGAGCCCATCGATTTCTAGTTCAGTGCCAGACTTTGCAATAGAAATGGTTGTATGATCAGGTTTCTGCCTTCAGGTGACTTACTCTCAAATGTAGTTGTCTTGGTTTATGTCCCTTGTAAGACTTCAGCATTTTCCTTAAGTTTCAGAGTTACAAGTATTATATAATCAGCAGTATTATTTTAGATTTCATTTCTTGAGTTTGGGAATTGTCATTTCAGCTAAGCCTCCTGGGACTCTGATAAAGAAGTACAAAAAAGGGATGGAGCCATTTGTCTTTTATCAACTGGAACTGAATTCTCCTCTCAAACACCAAGTATGTGAAGTTACCCAAAAGTGATCTTCTTAAAAAAATCTAATTAAAAAAATTCAACAGAAGAAGATACTTTCAGGTGGCATTTAATTCATGGATGGTGTGGTCTGCTGCCATCATGAATAAGCGTAGATATGGTGCCAAGCCCACATGGAGAGAGAGGAAGGGTGTTCTGCAGAGCCGTCCAAACAGCAAAAACCCAATGCAAACTCCAGCAGTTCATCTCCCCTTCTTCTCAAGGGCTCCAAAGCTACCCTGATACTTCCTGAATTATTTCTGACCTTTTCCCTCAAAGAAGTTTGTATGTATCTTACAAAGAAGGGTATAGGAATAGAGCATTGGGAATGAAAATGAAAATGAAAATGAGAAATGGAAAGATACTGTGGGCTACAGATAGGTACTGGTGATTTGCTCATTTATTCATTCAGCTTTTATTGAGAACCTACCGGGAGTTAGATAGCAAGGGGGTGAATCAGAAATTGATCTTGACTTCAAGAATTTATGGCTTAGGGTATCTGAAACTAGTACATAGATAATTATAATACAACATAAAGAGTGATTCATGCCACAAGAAAGCCACAGAAGAAACAGGACAAGAGTGTTCAGAAAGGAAGGAGGATACATAGAGGGTCATGGAATTATCCATTCTACTCATTCTTTGAATGGCTTCTGATCTAGTCCCTTGGTGTTTCCATTTTCCTCTGCTGCAAAATTAGGGAAACATGTTTTGTACATAAGTAATACTATCTGTGAATAACTAAATTTTTCTGCATTGAAGTGTTAAAGTGTTGTATTTATAATAAGTGGACCACTTAAGTGACTGCAAATATACCTGTCTAAGGGGAATGTAGTTACAAGTGCTTGATAATCCACTTCAGGTAAAGTCAGCCCAGACAAGAGGACATCATTCCTCAAAGTTGTCACGTAATGCACAAAAAAGACTAGTAGCTGACTTGCCTCAGAAAGGAAGGTCCTAAACTCATCTTAATTAAGTCAGAAGAACTGTCTCTCTTTTTGCTGGAGGTTGGGGCAGTGGGTAGCTAGGTCTATATAGTCAGCTATTTTTCTCTCCGTAGAGTAAGATGAAGCAGATGCTATCATGTGATTCAGACTTTACTTGTTAAACAAATTATGTCCAGCATCATTAACTTTGCCAAACCTACCTGAGCATCTAACTAAGCACCGCATAAAAGAATTAGAAGCATCATAAAACACACCTTAGAAATCTGAATATCACAACCACACTTCACCATGATCCAAGGTCAAAAGACCTCTCCCAGTCACAGTCACCCTTGAACCCAGCCTCTCTGAGTAGGGGGAAAGCTGTGTCTTCATGAAGCTAATGGTGGCTGCAGCTTTATTAATATTTTAGCGCTTCCTCAACTTTTCCTTCCCCCAGAATACTCTCATGGAATTTCATCAGTGCAGCAGCTTCCTTCTGAGTGGTACCGAGTGTATCTTTCCAACGGTGCAGGGAGATAAGCTTATAACACCCATTAGCATTAATGGGAGTTATCCGCGTAAATCCCCTCACATCGATTAGAGAATAGGCCCCTTTTGATTTTAGAAATCTTTCCTGTGAGGATTTCCCCTGTGTCTAGTATGGGCATATAAATGGCCATTTTATTGTATTAAATATGTATCGCATCCATCATTTTAAATGCTATGCTGTGATGAAGGCTTCTCAGTTCTGGGATCAGTTCAGAAAATATTTAAACTTGGCAAGCTAAACAAGCCTCAGCTAAGAAAGCCTATGGCCTCATTCAGAGGAACATTATCTACCATTTATGCTTGATTTAAAAAAAAAAATACAACAACAACTGAAATTACTCAGGAAAAAAGTGTGGACAACATTGTTTTTGACTAAATTACAGGCTTTTAATATTCATTAGCGGTGACTTTTCCATTATTCAACCAAGGAAATCTGTATACAAACCAAGAGAGAGAAAGACACTGCTGCCTGAAATTCACTAACAACTACTGGTGTTTGTTAACAAGAAAATAATAACAACTATACGAGGTCAACTTAGATTCTGACCTAAGGTGGCTGTGTAGCATGACCTCTCCAAAATCGTTTCTTCCCCCAACCATGATATTCATGTAGAAATGCAGGGTAGAAAAGAAATGAAATCCATATTTTTTTCCCATTGGTGTTACATGGGTTGTAACTTTGCAGCTGGAGATTGGCTATTTGCAAGACTTCTAAAGCAAGGCAGTAGAACGTTGGGCAGGTTGCAGAGTGCAGATATATATATATATACTTTTTTTTTTTACTTTTTAGGGCTGCACCCGTGGCACATGGAAGTTCCCAGGCTAGGGGTCGAATTGGAGCTACATCTGACAGCCTACGCCATAGCCACAGCAATGCTGGATCTCAATGGTGTCTGTGACCTATACCACAGCTCATGGCAATGCCAGATAGCCAACCCACTGAGCAAGGCCAGGGATCGAACCTGCATCCTCATGGATCCTAGTCGGGTTCACTAACTGCTGAGCCACAAAGGGAACTCCCTGCACAAAGAGATTTTATTCAGCCCTCAGATGTCCATCAACCTTGCTCCCTACCACCCCATATTGTAAGATGCATCCCTCTTTTCACACGTTTCTCTGTTGGCAAACTAAGTAGCTTTGGAGCCTGATCATGTGGGTTTGATCCTAGCACTGTCCATACAAAATGTTTGACCCTCACAAGCTACTTAGATTCCCTGATCCTCAATTGCATTCTCTGTAAAATGGGAAAATAATACATTTGTTGAAAGACTGTGGTCAAGAAAAAATGAGACAATGTTTATAAAGCCCTAGCAAAGAGTAGGTGTTCAATATGTGCTAGTAAGCCACAATTAAGTGACGATGAGATTGTTATATAAAGAGTATGGGAACAGGTTTAGGACTCTGTAATCTCTAGGTGAGTCAGCGCTGTAGGAATTCTGGCCCTGTTGCCTGCTGCATAGAGGATATCAGGCAGTGTCATCCTGTCACAAAACATCACAGGTGTTAATGGAAGAACCCCACTTTCTACCTCTATCTTCAAGTGCACATTTACGTTTTACACAGCATAGGAAGGAATGGAAATACCATTTCATTAGCTTGTATCTCTGACCACATACTTTTTTCCAGAGAATTAGTATGTCCTTATAATACAGCTGCTGCATCCCAGAGGATTTGGCAATAGGGAGATACGATCTCGGTTCTGCAAGAAGCAGGAAGAGCTCTGGGATGCAGACATGAACATCCAGCTATGACTTCCTCCTGTGAGGAGACACCCCACATGCAGCTCGGGGTGCCTGCATTTACCAGATTTGACTTCACATGATAATGGCTCGGTCAGACATCAGTGTATTCATTCAAATGGTTTATGAATCCTTATATATATTGAAAGTTACTGTTTCTTAATTAGGTCTTAGCTCATTCATCTTTTCTTCTCCTTTCTTATATTTCCTTTGTGTTCAGAGTTGGGCTTTCAGAGAAAGTTGACTTACTGATTCTCCATCCAGAATTCTCCCAATATTTTTCTGACTTCTTGATGAATTAACTGACTCTCTTTTTAATCAGCTGGTCAGGAAGGTATCTTCTTCATTTTCTCTTTCTCTTTTCTTTCCTCCCCACCCCCCTTTCTAAGAGAAGTATATTCAATTCACACTTAAACATATTTCACAGTGTTTGCATCATCACGTACTTTTAAAAATCTCGCTTGCCCTTTTCAGATCTTTATTCCCTTCAAGGCTTTTACAGTGAAAGGAAACTCCCCACCATGTCCAGCGAGTCATACCAGACAGCATTACGTAGTGGAAATTGGTGACATTTACAGAAGAGGAATATTAAGAGGACACTCGTGGGCTTATTTGTTAAGATTAATGGGATAGGATTATAAAAGATCTGGTTCTTCATATGTATACATGTGGGTATGTAAAGATGGGGGGCATTGTGGGTGGAGGGAGAAAGGCAGGATTTAAGAAGACAAAGGCCTAAGGCAATTTACGTTAGGGTTTACAATGGTTTTGCTGCAAGCATGCAGAACTAACTGGGTTTAGATTAAGGCAGTCTAATTAGTGTCATGTCAAACTGGCAGTGATCATAAGACAAGAGAGAGGTCACTCTTGTCATCTTCTTGGTCTTTTGCCCTTAAATATAGAGCTACATAAAGTACAATCTCCTTCTTGTTAATGGAAGCAGAATATGTATAATCTGCACATGAAATGAAAAGAAAATGTGTAAGGAAATTTCTTTTTCCCATTTCCTCGTCAGGAGCTGTGAATTTTAGTGCGAATTAAAGTAAGGCTAATTCTGCAGTCATCTTCTGACCTGTCAGGGTAGCTGTCACCCTCACGTCTCTCAATGCAGGTCTTTAGCTTCTTCTTGCTGAGTGCAGCCTTTGCCGACTGACAGAAAAATACCGACCATGACAAGAAAAAAGAACATAATGTCCTTTTCACCCATCACTACTCAAAATTGCTCAATCTTTACTGACATATTATTATACATTGTTTCTCTGAAAAAGCACTTGCTTTCTTTTCTATATAAGAAGTACAAAACTTTCAAGAGACAAGAAACTGTTCTTTAGAAAAGATTAAAGCCTGTAATTATTTTAAATTGTCTATTAATATGCAATATGTTGGCCTTTAATATGAATAAGGTGTAGTGAGGCGCTTGAGTCATTAATAGGGCGCCCACTTGTGCTTCTGTAGTTACGGATCTGTCGCTTTTTTTATTATGGACCAAAAGGCGCCATGGTGGGATCGGCTGCTGTTTTGAGGCCACTGTCCCAAGCTTGAAAAGATCTTTAAAAATTTATTGAAGAGTAGGTGGAAAACCCCTCAGTTTCTAATAAATCAAGTCATTAAGAAATGAAGGTTGGAAGTAATATTCGAAGATTGTCCGCGATGTTTTATTTTTCCCCTCTTATGGAAAAAAAAGGACCACGTCATTCTAAAATTTCTTATTGGCATCTGTGAAAAGCACAATAAAAATACTATATATAGCGAGAAAGGAAATTAAAGCATCAAGGGGTCTGTGGACATAACAGAAAAGAATGTCAACATACACGGCAGCAATGAGTCCACCAAATGCAGATTAAAAAATACCAGTGTGCAGGCTCATACCCCATTAATGACAACAACTCCTTATGCTACCTGGTGTTGCAAGTGCCTCAAACAGCGGGTGAGTTTGGATTTGCTATATCTAGGTGCAGTGGAAGTGGGCTTTAGTTGAGGTTTCTGTTGTGGCTGTCAATTCTCTTCCTTTTGAAGAGTTCTGGATTCTTAATAATGCTGGACAATTACCTTAGCTCCGAGTAGGCTCTTGTTTTGAGAATATAGAGATTAAGCGCTTCCTATAAATAATTAACTAATAGACACTGGAAACACTTAGAAACATTGGTGTTTATTTCGAGAGGCATAATCTGTGCTATATAAATATGCTCTGCAGTTGGGTACTCATTTTCCTGATTCGTAATGTCTTTTGGGTTATTGTCACTATTATTTTTATTATTTTAACTGAGGGAAGTATGTGTTATTTCGTCACATGACATTTCTTTGAAAAATCTTTCTTGTCTAGATGTGGACCTTAATGCATTATGCAAAACCCAGGGATTTAGATTTTTGACACTATATACACTCACAATATATTCTAAGGGGAGACATTATATGCTAACTTCTTGTGAAATCCTGTAGCAGCTGCTTGGTTAATATAATATGTTGAAAAATATTTATGTAGTTTGTTTTCTTTTCTGTCAACCCTGGTATCTTATGAAATTTTTTTTCAAATGGCCAGTAGCTAAAGTAGTGACTTTAGTTTGACTTAATATTATGCCACATTGACAGATGAAAACTCCTTCTAAAAATGTCATTTGAGTGCTCGACTAATTTGCATTTAGCTCAAAAGCTTTTAGTGCTTTGCACATTCACATTATAAACATTTGGGTGAACATTAATACCCCAGCTAAACAAAAATGCTATTCACTCCAACCATTTCTTCCACTACATAAAAACTATAAACGATTCTCCTACCAAAAAAAAAAAAAAAAGAATGCAACCCGAAAATCAATTATAGTAACTATTTAGAAATGTAAAGGAAAGGCAGTAAAAAAGTGACAAAAAATCTTTAATTGTAGGGAAAATGTGCATCTTTTTTTCCCCCAACATGTGAATAAAATGCATTTCCTTCTTTAACAATCACAGTTACAATAGATCCATGCATCTCACAGGAAAAAATTGACAATTTGATTATGACTTGTACTTTTTGCCGGGGCCATGAAAGTGGTTTATGTTTGAAATGTATCAGCTGGAAAGTACTTATTACTCATAAACGCTCTGCTATTTCACTTTCTGCAAAGTGAGCTGTTAACAGATACAATTTGAGCAGAATAGCCAGAGGAGGCCTTTTGATATGCAGAAGAGCTGACCCGCGTGCTGAGCCTTTAATTGGGTTTTTAATTTTCCAGGCCATCTGACAATATCAAACATGATCCCAGTGCTTGAAATGTTGATTGGAGGCTAAGAAGGATGTACTACAACATGGCATTATGGAGAGAAAGAGGGAAGCACGCAGGTAGAGAGGAAGACATTGAGAGCCAAATGATCTGCCTTGTGATTTTTGCTGGTTTTAGAGACTATTTCCAAACAGTTTAGCATTTCATTTTAAATGATGAACATCTGATTATTTTGTAGTTATGATGAAGATGTTTGAAAATATTTCTAAATCACACGTCTTAAGCTACTTTGCTAAACAGATCTACTCAAGTGAGTCGGAATTGGGAAAAAAAAGCATTTTGCAATTTAGCCTGTTTTCTTAGGCAAACCTACCAAAGGTAAAAGAGGGGCTGTAGAGGAAATATTTGATTAATTTGCTATCATCTGGATGTTTTCTTTGAAAGGTGCCAGAACCACAATGCTGCTTTTCCAATTATGAAGTTTTCAGTTTTATAAAAAATTATAATATTAAAATGATCATTTTATTCAATGTCAAGTAGATGCTCATTTATAGCTATCAAAATGCTTGGAAAAGAGAAGCAGAAGATTTATTTTGGCTTTGGACAGTTTATTCAGTAAACATTTTCTTATTTGCTCATTTGTAAGGATAAGGCGAAGAATAAAATCTAATTTATTATTTTATTGGAAGTCGGTATCAGAGTGATGCAGGACTGTGGATTTAAGAAATCTGTAAATCTCTTTAATAAAGGCCTGGGGAATTATTAGTAAGGACAAATGTAAAATGCCTGACAGTTACATTTCTAAAAGAAAAACACAATAATCTCATTAAAGAAATTACTGACAGCAGCTCACAGATGTTAATGGTTGAAGTAACAAAGGACATACAATATCAGAAAGTAGATTATCTTTTGCCTCTTTTAGAATTTTGTTATCGATCTAACTGACTGGGCATATCAAAATAACAAGTTATAGCTTTTTCACTCAACAGTCCTGTTTTTCAGTAATACTAAGCAATTTAGAATACAATATATTTTTATATAATAAATAATTATAATTTAAACACAAAGACTTGTGAAACCCATTTGAGGAAGAGGGTTATATGAAAATGATACTGAATTCTGCAACATAAGAACGATAAGGAAGACTGCCTTGAAGCCAATCAAATAATAAAATCATAGATACATTCTGGGATACACACACACACACACACAATTATATATTATATATAAAGATATTTTGAATCTTGAAGACTATACAGGAACTCATTTAGATATATGTAGTCATTTCATAGACTTAGGAGTTGAATTTTGTTTTTTTCTTTTTCACGCTCATTTTTCTCTTATTATCCTTAACAAGGAATGAGTGAATTATTCACTTAAGTGAAAATCCAAGAACAGCCCAGTGAACAAGGAAGTGTGTTTTGCTTTAAAGAAAAAAAGGCAGTTGTATAATATTAGCTATATTATCTCCCTAATAACCTTAGATACTAACAGAGAAGGTGACTGCGTTCAGTTTAGGTCTATCTGGTACCTTTCAAAAGACTTTGTTCAATATGCCAAATTATGCTATGTAACCTGCTGTATTACACCATACTGAATATTACCCATTTGGATCAAAATTAAGAAAGACAGTTTGTAAACTTAATTCTTTAATCTTTCATCTGAACCTCTTAAATGTTTCAGTGTTCAGCAAGCTGCACACTTCTCTAAGGTGTAGTAAATATTCAATTATGTCCATTTTGTACTTGAAAAAAAATGAAGGCACTTAGAGACTGCTGATTGGAATAATGTTTTCAAATATGTTAACAGAATCTTAGTCCTGAGCTGAGATTCACTGAGCACGCTGCCTGACAAAGATCTCAGGGGTAAGAATCTGAATCTGAATCACAGCAACATTGTGGGAATTTAGACAAGGCTCAGATTAGCACTCTTCTTGCATTTTCCTACATCAACATTTGAGAAGAAATGAATTTTAGGTGCAACTTCTTTGACGGGAGGAACTTTTAGGAATGCCTCTCCTGGTTTAGGAAGAGACATCTTATGTCTTAATGTAAAAACAACTTAAAATATACACTACGCAGGTAAAACTACTACTCCATATCACAAGTCGAGAGGTATTTAAGACAGTGGTCAAACCACACAGTAAATTTTGCCTAGGATTCTTACTTGTCAAAGTGAAATGTTACTGAAGAGTCTATATGATTTATACACTAAACCCCACCATATAACTTGGAAAAACAAGATTTTAATTTTTAATATTTTTAATCTACATTCTAAAAAGTTAAGTTTTCAATTATTTCATCTTTGGATTTGGAGTTGTTGGTATAGTAAAAGAGAAGCTGAAAAGAGAAGTAAGAAGAAACACTTTTCTAAAGATCCGAGTCTGAAAGACAGAGAGAGAAAGATTTTATGCACGGCATATGAAGCCATTTGGATAGCTTGTACATTACATTTGTGTAAGAAAACATTTTTATATAGACCTTGTACTTAATTTTAAAATATCTTTGAGATGCTAAAGTTTCTTTCAAGGAGCCAAAATGAATTAACATTGATAGGCACTGATACATTGAATTGGCTTAAGGGTTTGTAGGTTATTTTAGGGGGGATCTGGGCCAGCAGAACCCTGATAGGTTCTAACAAGAATCATTCTACATGTGGCAGAAACTACCTCATAAACATGATTGAAATGTCCTTAACTATGTGTAACCATTCTCACTCCTGGCAACATATAAATGAAAACTTGGAGATGGCTTGAGCTTTCCTCAGAATCTTCTGGAGAATTAAAAAAAGGAAAAGATAGAAGAGGACATACATAAGAGTTTGTCCCTGTGTATGCAATGTCTGGAAGAGAAGAGGGAACATTTACCATGCACCAACTCTGTGCTTTTATGGATGCTTCCTCACTTGATTTTCCAAAAAATAGGAAAAAAATGGACTTTAATTTTTAGAATAGTTTAAGGTTTATAGAAAAATTGAAAAATAGTACAGAGAGTTCCCACATACTTTGAACCCAGTTTCTCTGATTATTAACATCTATATTAGTATGGTCCCTTTGCTGCAATTTGTGAACCAATACCGATCCATTGTTATTAACTAAGACGACTCCTTTATTTAGATTTCCTGAGTTCTTATCCAATACTTATTATCTTATCTGTTCCAGAATCCCAGCCAGAAAACCACATTACATTTACTTGTCATTTTTCCTTAGGCTTCTCTTGGCTGTGACAGTTTCTCAGTCTTTCCTTGTTTTTGATGACCTTGACAGTTTTGAGGGATATACAGGTTAGGTATTTTGTAGAATGCTCATCCATTAAAATTTTTCTGATGTTTTCCTAATGACTAGACTGGAGTGCCTCATTGATTTTAATCACAGTCCTTTAGTTTTGATATTTTGCAAATGAGGAAACTGAAGTTAACAGAGTTGAAGTAAATTAAGCACAGCTCTAGAGAAGTATGAGATCTGTAAGAGGCCCTTGTCTCTGTACATTCAGCTGCACCATACTGTTTTATGTAGCTATTGTACTCTTGTGTTTAAAATATGCCCTGTATTTGTTTATCTCAATCATTTCCATAGGGCTTAATTTGTTTTCCCACACAAGACGGGTCTAATCACTGATTTTGCCAAGGAAAAATGAACAAACAGGTAAATAAAAGCATGCAGGATTTCTAAATCAGTTGGATGTTTACCGAAAGTAGCTGGGTTCATGATGCTTTGGATGTTAGCTTAGCATCCTTCAGCAAACTCTACTAAATCATCTTTTAGCAAAAATATTTGTAGACTACCACAATCACCAAATGGTTGAACTTTCTACATGGTAATATTTAGTTTTGAACATAGGGCTTCTTTTGACCCTTTAGTTTTACACATTCAAGCCTTTATAGCAGATGCAGAAGTCAGTCAATACATAATTAATATCAAGGCCTATACAAAAAATAATATTTGTTTCCCTATGACAATAATTCCTGGAAAAGTTAAAAGCTAGTGAAATATAGCTAATGATATTTACACACTATTTATATGTATTACTAGGCAGCTAGTAACACAAATGCACAGTGAAAATGTATAGATATTTGTCATTGAGTTAAAGCATTCTTATGGATCGCCATTTGTTACTTGTTCAGAGAATCATATTTTGTATTAAAGATAGCGGATCATTCTAAATTTTAAATAGTTGTATCAATTGCCTTTGAAGAAATCATTAAAGTCATGATATATCTTCATAAAAGCAATTGAAGTCATGAATATTAGTTGATATGGTTGAAATAAAGACATTGTCACAGATACTCAAGAAAACTATAGGTTATCCTCTTTAAAAGATCATAAAATTAATGTACATCTATAATTAGCCTCTGTTCTGTAAACCATAGAAATCACAATTCTCAGATCATTACATCAGAAGAATAAGAATGCTTCTGAATTTTTTCATCTATGTTTTGACTGAGGATCATACAATGCATGTTCAAAGGTTTTATTTAGATTATTTGTGAACAATACACATTAATTAATAAAACTGAATAGTTTTTAATATATTGAACAACACACTTCTTATTCTTTAACTATTTAAACCTTCCAACAAGTCTATAGGTAGATAGACCCTGATGTTACTTCCATAATAGAGGCTCATACAGGTGAAGGAATTTTCCCAAGTTTAAAAAGCTATCAAAGGGAAGAGGAGGAATTTTCCCCAATTAGTTCACACTCCAGAGACGAAGGTTTTAATTTTCATACTAACTACAGGGATCACAGTTGTCCAGGTATTCTGGATAATGAACTTGCTCATAATATTTATAAAACTTCTTCCTTCCGAAGGGTATGGAATTTAAAACAAACTTACCTCTTGTTTTCCCTCTCAATTTTGGTTTATATTTTGTATTGTGAGCCAATACTGTTCATTTGCAAACTTAGGAAGTTAGCATAAACTGAATCAAATAAAACTTATATTCAACCTTGACCTTTTAACTTAAAAATCAGCCATATATCACCAGAGCTCTCTCTAAAGGCCAATAAACTTAGGTAGTCATGGATTCCCTGTACCTTCTGACATTGGGGCACTAAAGCACCTTGTCATCAACTATTTGTCCTCTGAGTGGACAACAGGAAATCTATGAAGAACTCATGAAACTTGGTTTGGAAAGAGTATGTTCCCTTTTAAATACCTGCTTTTGTCTCCTCTCCTTGATGCTTTCTCAAAAATGTCTGAATAATTTTACACATCATTTTTGCATATCCTTATTAGTCTGATGAAAGCAGATATGATGTAAGCCATGAAGAGGGAAAAACTTTCCAGGAAACACACATCCTCATACTCCACCCTCCCCGCAACACTTTACTGGTTATGTTAGCAACACAATGCCTTTCTATTTAGGACTGCACTGCAGTTTCCATTTAGGGGAGGGGATTGGGTGTTTCCGGAGACTCCTGCTGTGGGGCAGAGACAGCAGCGTGCTGTGTGCTCAGCTGCCTAATTAGGTCATGGGACAGCCTAAGCAAGGAAGAAATAAGGTGTCAGGTGAGGTGGAGATCCAGTTATCACGTTGGTGCAAGGGACAGGGAGGCAGGGGAGAGTTGAACGAAGGGGACAGCAAGGTCTGGGCAGCAGTAGTAGGTGGAAGAATAGGATCCTAGAAATAAAGTCATTGGAATAATCGTCTTCTTTCTATCTTTTTGCATATAGCCTGATGCCTTGCTACATTCAAAATTGTAATTCAGAAATATGTTCTGGCCTGGACTATGACTTTGTCATGTCATTTTGGAGACTGCAAAACCAGTGGGTTAGAGAGCTTCTTTACTTACTATGCTATCTTTGTGTCCTTAGAATCAAATAATAGATGATTATTAATGATGAAGATACTCGATCTATCCATTCAGTAAACTATAGGGTCGTTAAAATATGTAAGGTTCTAGGGACATGGAGATGATTGCAACTCAGCTTTTGGCTTCTAGGCAAGACACATGAATATATAAATGTTAGCACAGCGTGATTAAATCAGTTATAGATGCATGCCCAATAACAGATGGGGCAGCTGCATACTGGGCTATTGGAGAAGGTTCTTCAGAGTGAACTTGTTTGAAGAGGATAGAGCAAGTGTTTTCTGGAAGAAAAGGATTCCACACAGGGAGATCAGTTTGTGGAATGGCATATTGAACTGGGTGCATTGGAGGTGTGTTAGTTTGGGCTGTCTGAAGCTAAGGGCATGGGAAACAGGCAGGTAGGAATGTCCAAGCTGAGAAGACCCTTGTCTCTCCAAAAACAATGAAGAATAATAAAAAATATGTTATCATGCTTTAAAACAATGGTTTAATATCATATTTACTAACTCTAATTGCTGATAACAACCTGGGAGAAATACTGCATAAATCTAAAACTATCTTTTCAATGTCTCAGTTTCCTCACCTGCAAAATAGGAATAATTATTTTGATTTTTCTTTCTTTTTTATGTATTTTTCAATGATTTTTATTTTTTCTGTTATATTTGGTTTACAGTGTTCTGTCAATTTTCTACTGTATAGCAAAGTGACCCAGTCACACATATATAGATGCATTTTTTTCTCATATTATCCTCCATCATGCTTTTCACAAGTGACTAGATATAGTTCCCAGTGCTATACAGCAGGATCTCATTGCTTATTCATTCCAAAGGCAATAGTTCACATCCATTAACCCCAGATTCCCAGTCCATCCCACTCCTCTCCTTCCCTACTTTGATTTTCATTCCAAAAAATTCAATGAAATTCAATGAAGTTTCATTCACTGACAACATCTAATTCATAATTACATTATTGCTTATCTACACTATTGCAATAATCTTCATACTTGCTTCTCTGACTTCAACCTCCTTCTTAAGCACATTCTTGTGCCATTTCTAGATTAAAGACAAAAACAATGAAGAATAATAAAAAATACGTTATCATCTACCTTTGAGGCTTCTCATTCCCAAAGAATAAATTCCAAACTTTCTGAAAAGGCAGTTAAGACTTTCCACCAATCGATTCCAACTGGATTTTATTTTCTACCCCCAACATATCCTATACTCTTGCTTCCTTGGACTGCATGATCTACTGCGTTCTTTAGTTCAATATGGTCCCTACACCACGTTACTCTCCTCTCTGCTATCATCTTCTTAGTTTCCAAGACCTAGCAAAATGTTATTTGTTATAGTCAGAAATATAACTTTAGCTTCTGAATTCTTAAAACAGTCATCATGCGACGGAAAGACGTTGGCCAGAACCCTCTGTCTGCTATAACCAGTTGCAACACTTTAGCAAGACACTAACTTCTCTAAGTCCCAGTTTTCTCACCCATAAAATAGATAAAATATAGGTAATGATATCTACTTCACAGGATATTTGCATGATTTAAATGAGAGAACACATTAAAAAAAAAACTTCTATAAACTCTGCAAACATATGTTAATGAAAATAACACCTTGGGGGTCCCAAAAATAGAATAAGGTAAAAACAACTGCAAGCAGAGGTTAAGTCACCTAAAGCCCATGTACCCCAATTGTGGTTATGTCCCTGAGTTTAATGACAATGAGTGTATCTATAGAATTGGAGTAACATTAATAATCTCTACATAAGGTAGTTGTGAGATGGCTCAACAAGATCATATACATGAAAGCAATGTGAAAGCATAAATATTCTATGATTAAACAAATATAGCTTATCATTATTTGCGTGTTTGTTTCAACTTTTTTTTCCCCCTGGGCCAGGGATCAGATTAACTCCAAAGCAGCAACCCTAGCTGCTGCAGTGACAATGCCAGATCCTTAGCTTGCTGCACCACAAGAGAACTCCCCCTTATCATCATTAGTTTCTTCAGTCACCATGACCATTCTCTATCGTAAACAGAATTACTTATGTCACTTCTTATAACATGAGAAACTGTAAGAAATTTTAGGGTAAGCTTTTGAAGTTTTAATCATGTTTACTCTCCCATAGAAAAAATAAATTAAACTTATATAAGATCAGTGTGTTTCTTACCAAAGCAGTACAGCTTATATTTGGTGGGGGAGAGCAGTCTATGCCCAGGCAAGGCTGTGGTCCGTAATCACAGCATGCCTTCTCTCCCTGGGCATTGTTGCCTAACTAGTAGTGCAGGTGAAAGACTAGCTTATCTCTTACTGATATTTTAGTCTTGAACATCTGAATCATTAGGGGAAAATTCCTTTGCCCTTACTCATCCCTATCAGTACAGCCTCTTCCTCTGATTTTTATCATCACAATTTCCCACGTTGCTATAGTTGCAGCTCTCATCTTCACGCAGTGTTCCTCCTCCACTATCTAACCCTGCAATGTACCAGTGTTTCCCTTTACATTATAACTTACTGGAAAAATTCAATTTTCACATCTGTCTGGTGGATTTTGACTGATACTCTGCTCTCCCTATGTCGATATTACTGGGAATTCCATGCCTATAAAACTGAACAGTGCAGAATGAAAACCAAATGTTAAACATTAGCTCTAACACAGGGAGCTTCTTTTTCTATTGCACAATTGTATTTGGAAGCTATTCCTATCATTCAACACTTTATTTTTGCATAAACTAAGTAAGCAGTGATAACTTATATGGATCTGCTTCTGAGTCATCTTTAATTGATTAATGTTATATATCAAATAGACAATTGGTTTTAGTGGGTTTTTTCACATCAAATATTGCCTATTTCTAGCCAAGTCTTCCAAATTACTGACAAGCCTGGCATTAGAATCTAATCTGAACATACTTTTTAATTTGAAAAATAAGAATTTTGTAAATGCCAAGAAAAAAGTGGAATGTGATCTTTGCACGAAACTGGTATCATTACAACTAATAGCCTTGCAAAAGTCTGTTGGTGATTTATGTTGTGAAAGTCATAATAAATATTATGAGCAATAATTTTGCTCCTCCTGTCCCAGAAGATGGTGAGGTGCCTGGGAACAGGCTTTTACAAGTCGATAAACTTTTGGTGCCTTTTTTTTAAAAAAAACAAGAAAAATCAATAGCTTTTGAACACTTAGTAGGTGATTGTTATTGTTTATCATTATATTTACGAACGAAATACTAAACTAAGACTCCTATCTGACAAAGTCCACTAAGCATGAAGTGTCTAATTTTGAATCTTTGAATGTGGGTTTCAAATGTGGGCAAAAACAGGACAGAATGGTAAGTCAACCGTATTCCAATAGAATTAAAAAACAAAACCATAAACAGGGCAGAAAGAGCGTATAGGGAGAAATGAACAATGACTGAGCATCCTCTAAGTGCTGGGCACGGTGCAAAGGGGATTCCCTTTCATCCTTTCAGTTCTCTTCTGAACAGCTTTGTTTATAGAGCAGTACATTGAGACTCAGACTTTAGGACTCTTCTACTCTTACTTCCACCAGCTATTCTACAGTTGACAATACTAAGCTCAAAGGTTTGCAGCTGAATCACTCATCGCAGTAGGTTGGCTTCACAGTTGGGTTTAAATTATCCTACCACGTTATGTTAGCAAACAGTTCTCTTTGTACAGTTGTTGTGGGTTTAATGTCAAAATAGGATCTTTGCGGTTTGAAGTTATTATGAAGACGATGGCTCCAGACTAAATTATAACCCCACATGGAGATTCAGATATCTGTAGACACTGTTTCCACTACTACTACTACTACTGCTACTACTACAACTACAACAACAATTAGTACTACCACTACTACCATATACTAGATAATATACAGTTCTTTGTAATTTACAAAGTGTTACCTTACCTATCATGTTTTTTGATCTTCATAATAACCCTGGAGTTTTATGGTTTCAACACTTGTGTTTGATTTTAATTTATTTTGAATTAATTTTTGTGTATGGTGTAAGATAGGGGGCCAATTTCATTCTTTTGTATGTGGATATCCAGTTTTCCCAGCACCGTTTATTGAAAAAGTTATCCTTTCCCCATTAGGTATTTTTGACTCCTTTGCCAAATATTAGTTGACTGTATATGTGTAGGTTTCTTTCTGAGCTCTCAGTTCTGTTCCACTGCTCTATGTGTCTTTTTTATGCCAATATCATACTGTTTTGATTACCATAGCATTCAAATCAGGAAGTGCATTGTCTCCAGCTTTATTCTTTATTTTTTTTTCTTTCTTTTTTTGGCATCTTGTAACATATGAGTTCCTGGGTCAAGGATCAGATCTGAGCTGCAGTTGCGACCTATGCTGCAGCTGTGGCAATGCCAGATCCTTAACCCTCCTGTGACAGGCCAGGGATTAAGCCTGTGTACCAAAGTGGGTATCTCCAGCTTTGTTCTTTTTTTAGAGGATGGTTTTGGCTGTTCAAGGTCTTCTGTAGTTCCATACTAATTTTAGGATTTTTTTCTTATTTCCATGAAAAATGCCGTTGGAATTTTGATAAGGGTTTTTTATTGAATCTTACATAGTTTTGGAAACTATGAGCATTTTAATAATGTTAACTCTTGCAACTAATGAAAACTGGATATATTTCCATTTACTTATGTCTTCAATTTTTCAAATCAATCTGTTATATTTTTCAGTATACAGATCTTTCATCTCCTTAGCTCAATTTATTCTTAAACATTTTATTGTTTTGATGCTATTGTAAATGAGATTTTCTTAATTTCTTATTCAAACAGTTCATTGTTAGTGTATAGAAACAGCTGTTTTGTATGTTGGTTTGGTGTTCTGAATCTGAATTCTTTTATTATTTTTCACAGCTTTCGGGTGAGGGTTTTACTCTTTACTAGAGTATTGTAGATGGGGTAAATAAGCTACGCTTGAGTGATTAAGCCAAGATTGCACAGCTAGCAGGTGACTGAGAAAAATCTATGCCATGTTGTGACTCCAAAGTCAGGTTCCTTCTACCTATAGGGAAATCACCTCATAGAGCCTATTCGTACAGACAGAATTGCCATGAGTTTTGTGTGAAGCAGGTTTGCATTTACAGAATGGCCCTCAGAAAAACCTCCAGATCACTCAGTGATTACTGGTCTTTTAGGAAAGGAGACTGCTGTTGCAAGGATAGTACCAGACTTGGCATTTTATGCCTTAGTTTAGAATTTCTCAAAATATGGAAGGTGAGCTACCAATACTTATTCAAATTCTAGTAGTTGATATTTATTTTCATATTTTCAAAAATATAATTAGTTGGGAAAACAAGAGAAAGGGAAATTGTCCTCTATAAAGAATTTGTTGAGTAAACCATTTATCAATTATTTTAAAGAAACTATCACGTAAATAAAAATACAGATGGTGGATGGACATGGCAAAAAAAATCATGGAAGGAAATCAATACACAGAAGTGCAATCACTGAAACATTAGAAAAACCAACTTATAGCAATATACATGCTTCTTTAAGATATTTAACTGTTCTAGAGGCAGGTCTGATAATGACTACAGTGTTGAAGTAGTGATGAGCATAAGTGCTATTTAGAGAGATCTGCAGTAACTTTCATGTGAAAGGAAAATATCTGCTTTCTCTTGGTGACAAAGTCACAGGCCCTGCTAATAACACTGAGCTTTAGTGCCTGTGTTCATAACCAAAAGAACAATACATAACAAGATTTAGGGCAATTCAGGTATGATCCTGCCCCTTAAGTGCTCTTTGAATTAAGAATCTCTGCTCAGGTGTTCAGACAAACTAGGTTTAAATCCCACAGCTAGCAAGTAAGATCTATGTTACCTTAGCAAGTAACTTTGGCTCTCTAACCCCCAAAGGGGGAGAGTGATAACAGGAATTTATAGAGTTTATGGGTTTGTAGAGCCCAGATTATGCACATAAAGTACTTGGCACAGTGCTTGGAACAATGCGGGAACTCACTAAATGTTATCAGTGTGTTCCTAATGTTCCAACCATAGTGGGGGTGAACATTCAGTCAGCAGGGGCTGCATTCTAGAAACAACCCAATTATCAGAAACCTATTCAATTCTTTACTTTCACTCATGGGGCTCAAATGAAAAGATTCCATTTTTCTAGGGGAAATTCATCATCCCACAAAAATGGGCTTGCTTTTGTTTAAAGCTGCATTTGGTTACTCAGAAAAAATGTTTCCATTGAGGCATGCGTGTAGAAAAGTGGATGCAAATGTGGATATTAAACATCCCTTGTGTTTTTAGGGTACACAATAATGGGGAAACACAATCTGTGTGGTGCTATTGTCTGAAGAAGTAAGCATTACTAGTGATGACGTTAAAACGAGCAACAGCATTTATCAAGATATTTCATGAGTAGGGAAAGTATTGAGATTTCCTCTTCCTAATGTAGTTTACTGTTCTATTGCACAGGTTGGATCTACTCTATGAAATAGTTCCCCATTATGGGTTAGAGAGTGGCAAACTCCCTCATGATCTGCTCCACTTTAATGCTTTTAAAGTGAGTGAATTGAATATTAAAAATGAAAAATGTGCAGGCAGATTTTACCTAATGGGAATTTGTCCACTTTGCTTCTTGGTTAAAAACCCTGCATCAAGAGTGAAATTTGGAAAGAGTTTAGATAAAAGAATTTGAAAATAGTTATTGATGAGATGTGATACTTACTGTTAAGTAGAAACCATGAAAGATCTTTCCCAGTTCATCTGAATGGGAAGTTAACTGTGCACATTGCTCCTGTAATGGGGCTGATATTCAAGTCTTTGGAGAGGATGATATATGTGAAGAGAAGTCCGTGGAGAGGACATTATGGTATCAAGACAATGACAAAACAAATTTCAATGCAAATCTATAGAGACCATATTACAATGTCAAGGCGAAAGCAAAATGCAAGTCTAGAGAGACCATTTTACAATGTCAAGACAATGGTAAAACAATGTCGCTGAAAGATTATTGAGACCACATTGCTATGTTAAATTACAATGTCAAAACATTATCATTGTGAGTCTTTAGAGATCATGTACCTCTTTTAAGATAATAGCAAAACAATGGAACTTGAAGTAGCAAACAATAGAACAAAGGAATTTTATGTAAGTCCCTGTTACTATCAAGAGAAGATGGTAAAAATGTAGAGGCCAGTCAAAAGGTTGTTAAAAAAACATACATAAACAATGACAAGCCATAAGACTGTGCAATGCATCCAGTTAGCATTTGACTTTATTCTTGCTTTGAAGAAGGTCAAGTTTCTCAAGTAGTGACGCTCTAAACTTTAGAGTTAAGGTTGCAAGCAAGTTTAGCCAAAGGATAGCAGAAAGTCAGAGATGAGCAACAGAGATTTTAGATCTGCAAAAGCAGCTGACCGTAGAATTAGAATCTCATTTCTCTTCCCAAATAACTGGTTTATTGCTTCAGTTATTCAGGTGAATTGTCTCCATAGCATGAAGTGTACAAATCCTGTTTCTGATTCCTGCTTTGACTGTAACCTTGTTTGTGACCATCACTCACGGTTAAACTTAGCTTCCGCTCACAGTTATCACCGTGTGTCAATCACTGAGTTAGGCATGGTGGGTAAAATGGAGTTTTCCTCTTTCTTATGAAGCTGAGAGGAGTAGGGAAACTACCTACCCAAAGGTTATGTGACCAACCAGAGTGCAGAAAGAGGGCAGCTCTGCTGCCCACTTGCTTTGTGTATTTGGGTACACTGTCTGTCTGCGCTAGTGCAGGATTCTGTATAGAGAACTTATGTTTTAGAAACTAGACTCAGAATCCAAGGCCATGTGCCTTGAACAAGTTGCTTGGCTTTTCTGGGTTTGTCTGTATAGTGAAAGTGTGATCTCGTTGGCCCTTTTCTAGTTCTAATTTTTTTTTTAAGAACTAACTGAAATGTTTATGGTATGTTTGAATAACTACCTGTCAAAATTGTTGTCAAAACCCATTCCATCACACACTCAAAATCGGTGCCGTTCTTTTTCATAGGGTTTCATCTACTTTAAGATTTTTACAAATGAATTCACTGCAGACTTTTAACTTAAAATAATAGCTATAAATAATTGACATAATTTCATATATACTTTTCAGTTATATATATATATAAAAGCAGAGACAACGAGAACAGGGGGAAACGTCAGAATATCTCAGAAGCTTAGAATCTTTGGATAATTACTTGTGGGGTAGGGAGTTAGAAGAACAGAACATACTGGTAATCCTCCTTGACTCCACTTTTTAACATGGTATGGGATAAACATAGACTCACTGGAGACTCAGGATGAACAATAAAAGAGTTTTATTTCAGCATCACACCAGATATTGATGGTAGAGAAACACAATTTTGCTACTATTAGTTGAGAATTTATGTATACAACTTTCTGTTCTTTGTCCAAATTTCTGTCCAAATTTTTGACAGTTATTCCAGGGTTATGACTGGCTGAAAACTACTGTTTATGTCAAGTCCTATTTTTGATAGCTCTTAAACCACATCTGTAGTTTAATTCAAACTAAAAATCCATAGGGTAGTAGGCTCAAGGTATAGAATTCTGTGAGGAGACTGTTTTCTCACCAGAGACAACGTTCAGAGACACTAGCAACTGTCATTTCCCTGCACTGAAATGAGAGTATTTTTTTCCTTTCTCAAAACTACTGTTCCATCAAGGATGCGGCATTTCTAGAGTCCCATGTCTTATAGGGATCTCAGCCCCAACTCCCTCTGTCATGTGGGCCCACAAGGTATCAACTGTTCCCACATGAAATCCAGACCACCTGCTTACTCACTCTGGAGTTATTCTCTCTTGCTTCTCCTCCTGCTATTTTGACCTCTTTTCTTTCCTCAGTCTCCTTTATAAGCTTGCTCTTCTTCTGCTCTATAATTAGTAGCCTTTTCCTAAAGATTGCCATCAATATTCATCAGATTACATAACTCTCTGCTCACCTGAATCCCTTGAAAATATCCCATCATTGCTTATTAGAACGAACTCTTTACCCAACTGCAAGCTTCAACACCTTTAATCTCTTCTTCATTCTAAGGCTGGAGTGAACTTACTGAAGTGAAAATATGGCAGCACTTTCTTTCAAATCCTTTGCTGGCTCCTTCTCGTCCAGGACACACACCTTACAGACACAGATACACACGCACACAATAATAACCTTTTGCAGCATGTAAACCCTTAGGCTCAATTTCCTGCAGAGCATCTCAGTCTCATCTAGCTCTCTTATGCCTGGTTCCAGTTTCTAGCCAATGTGAACTGCTTGTATAGTCTTGCTTTTTTTTTTTAAACTTTGCTTCTATACATTTTTAGTGTAACAAATCTTTTCAACCATAGGTTATTACAAAATTTTTAATTGTTACACTTACTTGTTGCATGTCTTTTTTCTTCACATGAAAATGAATACAATGCACTCAGAAATTAAAAAAAATAAATCTGTGGAAAATTAGCATATAAGAAATTTGAGTTCATTGTACATAGAAGCATGGATCCCAGAAAGTTCTGTGGCTGCAATAATGAATAGCTCTGACCTCTTCTATGCACCTTTTTGTCCTTTTCTCCAATAATCTTTCCTTCCATATCTAGTTATGCTATTTTGGAAGTTAGGCCCATGATTGAAAGGATTACATCAGGATTAGTACCAGTGACATGAGTTCCTCAATAATCATTGATTTACCTGTGAATCCTAGAAAATTTAACATAGCTCTACAACAACGCATGCATTTGAAAAAGTTATTTCAAAGTTACACCTAGTCCGCTGACAACAGTGTTACTCGCAAGAGTATAGGCATTATTTTTACTTTCACCAAGGCAGTAAGCCACTTGAAGCCATAGTGGTTAAATCCTCTTTCCTCAGTTTACTCATCTGCAAAATGGAGATGATAAAAATCCCTATCTTTTGAGTTATTTGGGGCCTAAATAAATAGATGGATGAGTGCTTGAAATAATGCCTGGTACTGAGCAGAAACTCAGTCGAGATCAACTCATTACTGTTATTCTTCCCATCGTTTTCTCTCACATAATCAGATAAGTTTTTAGATAAAAAATGAATATTTTAAGTAAGAGGGTACTTCTCTTTTAAAGTTCTCTTGCCTATCATGGTCATTTTTGGAAATACGATGTGTTAATAGTCATTTAATCATTGGTATGATCTAAAAAGGTTGTAACTCTTTGATTTCATGGTAATTATGAAATGAGAATTTTGTTCTTTAGTAAAGCATTCAAGTATCAGCAATTATAGCATGAAGATTTTGGAAAGTGATGTGGTAGTTGCTTCATTGTGAATTTGCACTGCCTTCATTCCATTCGCATGTATGAACTGAAATTCCTTTTCAGGGATGAGCTGTCTTTTCTACTCATTTATTTATTTAAAAAATTATTTAAACACATAAGTTTGGACCCCAAGGCATTTATTTTATTTTATGGTCTATAACCCAGTACAGTTTTAACTTTATATATATTTTTTTGCTCAAATTTTTCCAGCCTTGGTCATTGGGAGTTCCTTCTTGTTGGCCCTGGTATTCCTCTGACATACCTTCATTTGTTTTTGAGCACTTCTTTACTTTCTATCACCAAAAACTCTCCCTGGGTAATCTTGTATTTTCTTTTTCCAACACAGGAATCATCCACATCTCCAAGATTCCATTTATCAAAAAATGGTGGTAGAAACGAAGATCTGGGTGTTAGGTATGCTTGTTGGCCATGGGTACCATTGCTTTTAGGATTTCTTAGGGAACAGAGCTAAGATTTCTATTTCTAGATCTAGATCTAGACCTAGATAAAGATACCCAAGCATGCATACGCACTTACATTTATTTTTATACTGTCTGATGTATATATAGTAAAAACCCGAGTTCATACTGATTATCTCTGATTTAATTCCAGTATCACAGCATTCATTCTAGGTTTCGCCTTGTTGCAAGTTCTTTCTCCACCTATGAGAAACCTGACTCTCATTATCTACAAAACATTTACCTATTTATTTTTAGAATCTACATGATACAGTTTTAGAATTACTAACTCATAACCCTGGAAGAAACATTTTTATTAATTTGAGTGCTATATTTGTACTAGTTCAGTTCTTTTCGTCTTAAGCCTTGGAATGTCCAGGCAAGACACTGTTTTCCTAGTTACGTAGATTTATTCTTTTGTTTCTCATCTCCTCAGTGGGGTTATGTTACTCATTTGAAATATAGCTATATGGTAAGGTTTATTTGCTGTAGTTCATATTCCATTTGGGTTCCCCCACATCTTGATCAGCTTTGATTCATTACCTTTTTGGAATGTATTGATTCTAGTAGAACTATACAGAACAGCGTTCCCAGGGAGGTGTTACTCCCTCCCCATCTCTACTCATTCCTATTCTAGCCTTTTTCTGTCACTTTTCTACCCATCCCCCCTAGAGAATTAATCTCTTTAGGTTCTGGCTCACTCTTCCTATATTTCTTTTCCCCAAATTAGCAGACATGTGTAGTTTCTTAAATCTCCTTCTTTCTTACTAGTTCTGATATTCTTGGTCTGTCTTTGACATAGGCTATTTTCATACAAGCTCTGAAAATTTCCTTAAGATTTCATATATTTTCTTCCATACTATTACCATCTGAACTTCAAGTGGCCAATGATTCTGTCAGACGATGTCTCACTAGTTCAGATATGATTTTAATTAACCCCATTGTTACTAAAGTTTTGTTATTATTATTTATCTTATGAGAGCTTTGTGTCCATTGTCTGCATTAGATTTCATTTTTTCAGAGGCCATTTATCACTTCTGAGACAGGTCACAAAAAGATTGCTCTCTTTAAAAACAATTAGAAATACCAGGCATCATTCAGCATCAGAATTTATCTTCTTGGAAGGGGTGGGTAGAACATGTGTTTTCTGACCTTGACCAGGTCTAATCTGGTCCTTAACTTCCATGGTGTGCAGCCTCTCCAGTTTTTCATGGCTATGGGAACAGATTCTCCACAAAGAAAGCAGCAGGCATACCATCAAATGACATTTCATTCTTTCTTTAATGATGCATTTCTTTGCTCTTGGAGCAAGTCTGTAAAGATTACAAGTGTGTCTCAGGGGGAAAAAAATAAAAGTATAGTAGAGCCAAAACTTGAGCAAGTTCACAAAGAATTATAAGGGGGTGGACGAGGTATTAGAATATAAATAGAAAGTACAGTATTAGCTCCAAACAAATGCTTTCAAAGTCTTTGTGTGCACTGACAGCTTCAGATACTTGATGTAAATGAATTTTTCTCTAGAAACAATGGAATCTGTAGCTTTGTGGTAGCAGTGCTTCTTTTCTAAACCTTGCTTTTCTTTCTTCTCCTTTTTTTTTTTTTTGTACCTGAGGTGAAAGTAGAGCTAACTTAGGTATGTATTTGCATCAGAAAGACTTCTCGGCAGCATCTATCCTAGTCAGTGATCTTTTTTTTTTTTCATTATTTTAGGTACCTACTTATTTGCGGTTTTTCTTGTTAAGCCCCCTATGCTCCTCTCCACAAAGCACACACATAGTTACTGTCATACACAGGCACACAGACACACTCAAATGATGATGACGACTGGCATTGCTATTTTCATTGAATATTAGAAAGCTAGGCCTATATCCACAGTGTCTGCATTTTATGCTGGTTGAAATCCCCACCCATTTGTGAGAGCCTCCCCATCTCCTTTCATGGTACCTCAGTTGACTTAGGAACTTATGCCAGAAATAAGAGAGCGATCTCTGACACCCCTCTCCATCTCACAGAACCCCTGACCCAAGCAATCCATCATTAAGTTTTTCAGAACCTCCTCATAAAAAATATCTGGAGGGAGTTCCTGTTGTGGCTCAGTGGTAATGAACCAGAATAAAATCCATGAGGATGAAGGTTTGATCCCTTATCCTCATCACTCAGTGGGTTAAGGATCCAGCATTGCCATGAGCTGTGTTGCTGAGGCGGTGGCTATGGCCCGCAGCTGCAGCTTGATCAGACCCCTGCCCTTGGAACCGCCATATGCTGAGGGTGAGGCCCTAAAAAGACAAACAAAACAAAACAAAACCCCCAAAACTATTTGAATCTTTCTTCTCTTCTCATTGCCCTGCTTCTAGTCCAAACATGCCCGTCTCACCTCCCCTTCTACCTCCCCTGCCACTGCTATAATTTCATACCATAAGAACCAGAATGATTTCTTGACATTTAAAAAGCAAGTCATCCCCCTAATTAAATGGTTCCACTCATCCCCTAATTCCCATGGCTTCCTTTACCACTCCCCAACTTCCCATCCTCCAATTTCACATCTCCTAATTCCCATGGCTATCTTCAGGATAGACTCCAAAATTGTTTAAAAAAGAAAAACCCTACAGGAAAGAGTTCCCATCGTGGCTCAGTGAAAACGAAACTGACTAGCATCCAGGAGGACGCAGGTTGGATCAATGGCCTTGCTCAGTAGGTTAAGGATCTAGTGTTGCCATGAGATATGATGTAGGTGGCAGACACGGCTTGGATCCCGTGTTGCTGTGGCAGTGGCACAGGCCGGCGGCTACGGGTTTGATTCGACCCCTAGCCCAGGAACCCCCATATACCATTAATACGACACTAAAAAGACAAAAAAACAAAAACAGAAAACCTACAGAGGTTGTATGATGTGCTCACTGCTGACCCCTCCTTCACCCTACTTTTCCTCTGGCTTTCTGGGTTACAGCCACACTACTCTTGTCAACTCCTAGACAAATAACCAAACTTTTTTCCTATCTCAGCACCTGGAAAGTTCTTGCCTCTTTCTTTTCACCTAATTCCTGTTCATCCTTCAGATACTTATTCAGGGAGACTCTTCCTAACTCCCAGTTCAAGTCTCAATTCCCCATTTTGAGTCTTCCCTACCACCCTGTATCTTCTTCAGTAGAACTGGCACCATTTCAAATTATTTGAGTGCTGAGATTCGTGTCTTCTTCATTTATTGTGTATTCCTGGACCTAGCATGCTGCCCAGTATATGGTAAATGCTCAATAAATCTTTGTTGAATAAATTATGTTAATTGTATGCAGGATCTCAGACCATTTACTACATTGTTCAGGAAAATCATAAACACTGGTGAATTATCTATCATTTTCTCTCCAAATGTTTTGCATTTATCTTGATTTTCAAATAAGTGACTACCATCCCGTCCTCATTACCATCTCCACGAAGCACCCCCCTACTGAAACTGGGCCATCTACTTATTTCTTCCTGCTTGACACCTATGAGCAGTGACAGTGCCCACTTTGGTAGGGCGATTTGAAGGATGTCTGAAAACATGGCCAGAATTTCACTTCCACTAGCAATATCATGAGATTCTCAATTTTGGGGGAATCATGGCATTCAAAACTGCCTACAGCAAAATTGTTATTTGGAAGGAAAAAAAAAAAACACGTCAGCCACTATTGGCCATTATTGTCGTATCCCAAGAGAAAATGGTCAGACAGACAGAGACCAAATGTTCAAGGGAAAAGGATATAATATGGGTACATTTTAATTGGGTTAGAACTGCAAATGCCAGGAAACATGAAGATCATCTCTTGATGTGGATGTATTGAGGAATTTGGGCAGCATACCTCTCAGAGAACTCTGGGAGTGGATTGTTAGGGCCCAACAGGGAGCTGGAACACCCAAGGGACACTGAAAACAGAGGAGGTGGACATTGGTGAGGATGAAAGTTTAGAAGACACATTAACAAGTCATACTGCTGTTTTCAGGTCAGCTTTGCAAAATTCGTGCTCACACTGGTTGTGAAGCATTTTTTTTCCTTGAGGAAAATAGGTAGGGTCAACCACAAAGATATAAAAATAGGAAATACGCAATTGCAGTTCCCCAGGCCACCTGAGCTGGATGGGAAACTCAACCTTTTACATTTCTCTGTTCAACACTCATGCCCAGCCCCTGTTTCTTCCGTAATGGCCCCCATCACTTGGGTTCTGGACCTGAGATGACCTCACTTGATCTATGAAGGGACCTTAAGTTTCTGACCCTGGCCTGCTTCCTTGACTCTAACTACTCCTGATGGAATACTTTCTGTGAGGGCTTGCTTTTAGCATTCCTCTCCCAGCACTCCATGTTTACTTCTTTCCCAGTATAATGAATCTGATTTCCTTCTTATCACCTTGCCTTTGTTGAATTTAAAAAATGCATTCAAAAATATTTTCTCAACTGATCATTATATCAATCTTGTGAAATAGGAATACATTTTATAGATGAGGAAACTGAGTTCCTTTTCAAATTAGGTTGACTTACTCCTTTCTGTTTTCCTGGACTTATGATTTGCTAATAGAATACTAACTGATTCTGATAAGGCAGGTAATGGCCCCTTGGGTCAGCTGCAAATTTAAAATGACTCAAATAGAAAATAACTAAAATAAGAATGGAATGTTCTAGAACTTTTCTAAACTACAAATCCATAGTCGTCAAAGCTACAGAAAGCTGGCCTATGGTTGAGATGGTTTTAGCAGGGTATCATGATTACAGAATAAAAGATAGTGAGTATAGTACAGCACAGGAAACTGTGTATGATTGGGTCACTTTGCAGTACAACAGAAATTGAAGAAACACCGTAAAGCAACCATACTTAAATAAAAAAAAAAAATTAAGTTACAAACTGCAAAAGAAAAAAGAGAGTGAGTATTTAAATGATACCAAGGGATTCTTCTCTAGAGTGTCAAGGACTAGGACTGTGGCTTGAACTAGCATTCTGGTCTAATAGAATCTGGATTCAGTGAGTCATCATCTACAGCTGAAATTAGCTTCTGATAGTTGCCAAGGTTTTAAACTCAGTTCAGCAAGTGACTCCAGGCTGCTTTGGCAAAAAATGCAAACTTGCTAGTCTTTCCCCATTGGGGTCAAGGCATGAAGCATGTGTGAAATCTGCCAGCATTCCTCTCTCTGCTTAGTTTCATTATAAACAGAGACTGGAGCAATGATACAGAAAAAAGCCAGTCGTATATGCCTAGAGCAAAGGCGGTAAATTTGAAAAACTTAACGGTAGGTTCTCAATGACTTCATCACTGATTCTAAGCTCTCCATAAGTTTTCTAAACAGCATTTTCTAAAATCCACCCCCTCCAGTTGCCATACTCACCTGCATTCTTCTCAAACTAAACTGTATGCATTGCGCATACATACAAGATTATTTTACACAGTGAAAAATCCACATGTAACCATGTTTTCTGATAAAGATTCTCTGTGTGGTCCTTTTCTTTTGAAAATCTCCATTTACACACCTATGCAATATCTTCCTTCTAGTATTTGTCTGCCACTGGGGGAGGGATTGATTTTTGATTTTTAGAAACCATGATGATGGGATTTTACTGGACTTATGCATCCTTTTGCTTAAGAAGAGCACATAATAGCTTTAAAACTGTGATGTATTTACACTGTTCTTGTTATTGCCATCAGTTTGCTGATTTGAGGTATGAAGGTCAAATTCATCTGAGTTCCTTGGCTGTAAAATGGGACAATCGGGATTCAGGAAAATTAGGTGCTCTAAAGCAGAGTGAGTCAGCAACCAAAAAAAGAGAAAGTATTTATTTAGGGCCTATTATATGCTAGTTATAAGGGCTTTGTTACATTATCTTATTTAGTCCTTACCAAAACCCTGTGAGATAGATATCATTATTCTTGTTTAACAGACAAGGGGACTGAGGCTCAAGGAGATTAAGTGATTTGGCTAAGATCATGTGTGATCGTGTGAATGATGACCTAAATCCATCTGTTTCAGAGTCCATGCATAGTCTATCCATTATGCACATGGGACCCTAGATCTGAACCAGGACTCAACCAAGATCAAATGTTTTCTTCAATCCATCCTTTGGAATGTACAACCCCTGAAGGCAACTCTTGAATATGAAGTTCAACAGAAACCATACTGTTGTCTATTTCCTGATAGTATATGCTCTGTTGCTTTGTTCTGGTGTTCAAGTTACGTTTCCTACTTTTCTCTAGATTTACTTCAGAATTTGTGTGGAGGGAGGTAGTGGGGGCTGTGATTTGCTAAATTATGAATATCAAATCAGAGGTACTTTGATTTGTAACAGATATCCCGAGTGACCTCTTGGAAGTAGGCAGCTTTAGAATCCAGAACTCTCATCTCTCTAGCAAGCCTAGAAGGCAATGATTTTCTGTGCTTTACCCTTTCCTCATGGTTTTCTCTAAAGAGCCAACAGCCTCAGGGAAAAATTTTGGATTCCTGAGCACCGAGATTTGGGTAAGGACACAAGGGAGTATAATGAATCAGAAATTTGTTTTCTTCACTTAAAATTGAAAAAATTGGACAGATTTTGAATCTGCAGCAGTTGCATTTTCCAAAAATAGTCACGATAGAATCTCCCATCCCACATAACTCTTTTTGTCATGTGATTTTAATGTTTCTCTGGTGGAGAGGTAGGGTCTGTAACCTCTCCCTTAGATCTGGGCTGACTTGTGACTATGGCAGAAAGGATGCTCTGTGACTTCCAAGTCTAGGTCCTAAAAGTGGATACAGCTACTGCCTTGTTCTTATGGAATTCTCACTATTGGAAACCAGTCTCCATGCTGCAAAAAAGTGAAAGCAACTTATGGAGAGGCCCAAATGAAGAGATCCATGTGGAGAAGAACTAAGACCCCTTCTTCCTCAGCTTTGGCTGAGTTTCCAGATGACAGTCAATGTCAACTGGCCAGTTGGGTGAGTGAGCCATCTTGGAAGCAGATCCTATAGCCTTAATTGAGACACCTCAGCTGACCTGTGTGGAGAAAGGCAAGCCTTCTCATAGCACCCTACCCAAATTGAAGATGTATGAGCTCAATAAAATGGTTTTATTTTAAGCCACTAGATTTTGGGGTAGTTATTAATTGAAACAGAAAGCAAGACATAGACATCAGAAATTATAGGAAATCATTAAAAAGTAGCCAAAGTATACAAACAGCATAGAAAGGTAAAGATATATTCAGGCATTATAAATCCCTGATTAATTAAACACAGATGGATTTTTAGTTTCTTGCCTTTAAAAATGGAATTTATAACATAAGTATTTGGTACAAAATGTCAGGTAGGGATGTCAGTTTAGAAAGTTTATTCTTATTCATTCCTTTGAAAAATGCAACACAATATGAATTAGGCCATAGATTCTACAGAGAAAAAAATTCTGTGAAGAAGGAAGAAAGGGAGAAAAGCTGATAACAGGGCATGATATCTTCATTAACATGATAGTAATGACAATACCATTTTGAAATTATATAACGCTATCTTAAAAAAAAACAGAGATATTAAACAAGCTTTTTAGTACAGCAACATTATAGACAGGGCTAGAACATTTGTCTCTCCCCTCTCTCCCTCTGTCCCCCCCTCAAAAAAAAAAACTAAACTAAACTAAACTAAAATCTAAACACAGGAAAAGTTATTATTTTTTTATATTCAAGGAAGAAACCACCTTTAGCTTCACTTATTCCCACAAAGACTAGGAATGAGTGACATCATCGTCTTTGTTTTTTATTAAATCACCAGTACCCTATGTTAACTTTTCACAATTAGGCAATTGTTTCTCTAAAACTTTGGGTGTTTCTGCACATTTCTTTTTACTTACTCTCAACCAGGTCCTTCAACTTCTATTTCTCCTCAGTTTCCCTGACTCCAGGCAATTTTTACCACAAAATATTATAGCTAAAATAATTCTCTTTTTTGGCCACACCCATGGTATGTGGAAGTTCCTGGGCCAGGGATCGAACCTATGCTATAGCAGCAACTGGAGCCCTGCAGTGACAAGGCTGGATTCTTAACCTGCTAAGGCACCAGAAAACTCCTAAAATAATTAACAATTAATTCCACCCATTAGACTGATATTCATTACCTTTCTGTGAATTATCCTTACCATTCTCATTTATTTTAATTATACTAAACATCTATTTAAGGCTTACTATGTCCTAGGTATCTTGAGGTTGTCTTCAAGATCTCATCCCTCTGTTTCTCTCTTTTAATCACCTAAATTTCAATTCCTTTTTTGTCAGCTAAATTCTATCCAATCCTCTTCATGTCACCCAGTGGTTTTCCTTTTGCTCTCACACTCATCTTTATTATTATTTTTTTCATTAAGTCCTACTTTGCTGGGGCTTAGAGCTCTCCCAGGTAGCCCTCTCAGATTTACTATTCCCCTTTCTTCAATCAACTCGCACAGTTCTTTCTGTTTGCTTCTCTTCCACTTATTCTGGAAATTACTAGAGTCATGCAGTAATTTATCTTGTTTGTCTTGTCTCTCCAAGAAAGAATCTAAATTGCATATTTCTTCAAGGCAGGTATTGTATCTATTGTTTTAAATTCTTCTCATTTGTTCTACAATGTGATCAGTGACAAAAGCATGTGACAAAAACTTAACAAAATGGAAAAACAAATGTCTTTATGATTAATCTGTCGAATTTGCAAATGAGCACTACTCTACTAGAAGAAAATAGATTATGGATATTAGAAATGGGTAAGATGTAAATGTATTCATTTTAACATATCTTATTTCTTATTAACATATTTAAGTGTGGGTTATTCTGAACTTTTCAATATTATGAATATATGTAGAAGAAGGGAGCTTATAAAAAGACAATATTTTAAAGGTAGATCGATAGCACAGATGGTACTTCATTCTTAAAAGTTTAAATTCTAGAATAGTCCCCAATCTCTTTAGATTTGCTCATCAATAAAATAAAGCACTCTGATTTACATGAATGAATCACATGTTTTGGAAGTTAGTAATAAGATACTGAAGAACACTGAACTCATGGAATTATAAACTGGTTATTTTTCATCACTTAGAGATATGGCTCACATAATTATCTTTCCTCATTTCTCACCTTATGCATTCTCATATATTAGTGGGCTTCCAAACAATCTCCCTGTTTCTTGTCATTATGTAGAGTTGCTCCCCGGTGTTGTTGAAAATGGTGTTGAAAAGAGGACAAGCTTTGTCAGCTGGTGATGTTAACTGCTGCCCACAGCCTGAGATATGAGGCGGAGACGGAGGCTCAACATATGCTTAATGTGGGGCCCCTCCCCCTACATCTTTATTAAATGGGTTATAACATCCTTGCTAATAGTCTACGCCCAAACTTGGAAAAACCTTCTGAGTCAAAACACATCTATTGCTTGTTACCTGGTGAAAGGGGCACTCTGAGAGCAGAACTTATGGAAAGCAGCTGATCTCTGGATAAGTGATGTTGAACTACTTATGTTTTTAAATTTTTTGAGTAACTGAGACCAAACTCATGCCTTCTCATATGGCACAAAGTGAAGCTCGTATTTTAGGGCAGCTTTTCTAGGGATAGGCCCCTCTGTTGCAAGGATAGAGCACTGTGTGAGCCCCAGGTCAGGACTTTTGCCAGGTGGTCTCCCATTGCGCCTAGAGCATCATTGCAAGGACCTCATCCGGAAGTAGAGGCCAGAGATTCCAAGCTAGTGTAATCTGCCTTGGACCAGGCAGTGCAATAGTGGATATGATACTGTGATGGGGAGGGAGGACTGGATGTAATAAAGTCTGATTAACAATTTGTCCTTATGTTTCATCAAAATTCATGTACTTCAGTGAGTTCTGATGGGTAGCTGAGCATAACCATTTAGAGCTGCACTGTACATTATGGTAGCTACTAGCCAGATGTGGCTGTGGAACAATGAGAGTTCAAAGAAAGAAATGAAATATCATAATATTTATAATTAATGCACATTGAATAGACAATGTTTTAGATATATCAGTTAATCAATGAAAAAAAAAGCTTTCTGTTCCTTTTTTGTACTTAAAAAAAATGTGACTACTATAGAGTTCTCTTATGGCTCAGCAGGTTAAGGATCCAGCCTTGTCACTTCTATGGCTTAGGTTGCCACTGACGATGATTCAGTCTCTGGCCCGGGAACTTCCACATGTCATGGGTGCAGCCGAAAGAAATGTTACTACTAGAAAATTTTAAATCACATATGTAGCACGTATTTTATTTTATTAGGCAGGGCTAGTTTAGCAATTTCAAGTAAGAATCCTGGCTCTGATCTACTGAAGTCTAATTTCTCCAAGTCTCACATTCTTTATGTACAATAATATTATTCAGCATGTTTTCATGAGGATGAATGGAGATAATGTTGGTAAAGCACTTGGCAAATTACCTGGTATGAGATAAATACCTAATAAATGTTTAAATTAAAGCCTAAAATGAAAGTTCCAGAAATCTGGATTCTCCTTTGATTACTAACCACTTATGTGTCCTTGAAGGAGTCACTCACTCTCTGGTTCTCAGTTTACTTGTATATAAAATTATGAATGTGTGTAAAATACTTTAATTAATTCAAAAATATTTTATATCACAGTTTCAAGAACTAAGTTCATCAGTGATGGTGGGGTATGTTAAGGTGTAACAAATGCACGATGAGTAAGACACTGCAGTAGAAATCTGGTTTTGTCTGTTTAGTCTGCTCTGCTCCCCTTCCTGGAGACTTCCTTTTCTGCTGTCCCCCTAGTTACAGTCAGAGCAGCCATGTTAATACAACATGTCTGTTCTGTGGTCACAGTTGACTGGTAGAGGAGTAGACACTTGTCCCTGTGGGTCCAAAGTTTCCTGGGAATTGTACCTGAGATTCCACATCGATCTAGCTTATTCTAGAGTGAAAGTGATTATCAGCTGGAGTGTTATCAGCAGTGACCATTTTCCACTCTGGGGACCAGGAAGGTGAGACAGCTGGCCAGTGGTTACCTCAGAGAATGAAGCAGATGCACAGGGAGAAGTAGGAACAAGAGGAAAAGGGAGTGGAGTGGTTCTCGCCATTCCTTGTAATGCTCCAGGTCTGCAGTTAGTCCATCCCTGAGAAAGGTTGCATCCCTGCCCTATACCATAGAAGCAATCCTCCAGATTATTAAAACAAGGCAGTACAAAATAAACCTCTCTTCACTGATGTTACTTCAAATAATCCCCCCACCTTTTTTTTTTTAACGGCTGCGCCTGTGGCATATGGAAGCCATAGCCACACAAGATCTGAGCCACATCTACGACCTACTCCGGCAACGCTAGACCCTTAACCCACTGAGTGAGGCCAGGGATCAACCCACAACCTCACAGACACTATGTCAAGTTCCTAACCTGCTGAGCCACAACAGGTTCCCTTTATTTGCTACCTAAAAGGTTTTAACTAATTTAGGTACTGTTTTTATTTATCTAAGCTTATGGTCATATGGAGGAAATAGGCTCACAAACCAGTCATGACACACAATGTAAGATGTTGTAAGAGACCATACAGAGGCGAACGAGGGACTGCCTGATAAAATTGGAGAAGTCTTCACACCACAAATAACATTTAAGGTTGATCTTATGAAAATGATGGGGATTTTCCAGGTGGGGAAGGAAGGGTGGACATTTCCAGGCAGAGGAAGTGCAAGTACAAAGTATGAAAGAGAGTTTTACTTTGAGGGGATGACTTGCATCATAGATATTGGATAAAAGAATCTTTTGGGATCTTTCAGGGTCTAAACGTAATTAATTTCTAAACATTCCTTTAGAATATATAGGACAAAATGGTAGGGGGACAAACGATTATCTTGGACTAAGGAGACTTGGCTCTTGTCCCAACTCTGACACAGACTGACTATGTCACCTTGGGTAATTTGCATCATTTCTTTGGGAATTTGTTTCCTCATTTGGAAAAATGAGAAGGTGGGTTACATTATCTCTATGGCCCCTTTCAGCTCAAAATTCTGTGATTCTGTAACTTAAACAAAAAAACTTTGTCACTGCTGACAAAGCATTTCTACTAGGATTGACTGGGGAAATGATTTAATTTAGATATGTTTCCTTTTCTATCAAAACCTCTGTCAAAATCAGTGAGATCTGATATATACTATATCCAAGAAGTAATGGCCCAAAGACTCATTTCTTAAAGTAGGGGATTATGAAAGAGAATTTCAATAACTATCATCCCTGAGCCTGACCTAGTGATAGCCTTTCAATGCTTTAGTTTCTCCACCTGTGCAATGGGACAAGAAAATTTGTCATATATCTGGGTATTGAAAAAATAATAAATGGTTGATTTCTGTAGAAGAAAACAATTATTCCTCTTTGAGTATAAAAACAAAATGCATTTCCCATGAGGATATCTCTAAGGATGCTTTTATAAAAATTGCATCTATTTAAAAATATCATAGAAAGTGGTAATAAGAATGGCAGATTCACAAAAATTCATGTTCTTCCAAGTACAATGTATTTGCCTCATGTGTATCTTACATTCCTTCCCACCTTTCTTTGCATATTAGAAAAGGGAATGATTATTCTTTTTCACTACTCACTTACGATAATCTTTTGGTAACTTGGTCTTTGAGCTTGCCTCTATTTATATCCAAGGACAAATACTCCATGACACACAATGTCATTTACTGCACTCATTTTTTTTTTTTTAACCAGGTATGGTTGTGCTTGCTGAGTGGAATAGATTTCTAACCAGCAGAATGTGGATGCAAGGCATAGATGAGGTTGAATGATAAATAAAATCATTGCAATCACAAAAATAAGTGGAAAGATGAGTAGAAAAGCACACACTATTGTGTTTACCATGTATTCAGCTGCATGTTCACTGTGTTTTTAGGAGACCTTTTTCAAAATACATAGATGCTAAAGTTTTTGGTTTCACTATTGTGAAGTAAAGTACTATTTTTCTAAATTATCATACCAAGACATCAACTTGCATAACATAGTTTATAGTGAAATCGCCTGGCAACCAAATCCCATTGTCACCAGCAGTGTAGTGATTTAGCTACAGAAATTGCTTGAGCCTCAGATAACTAAAATGTGGAGTGTACCACGATGTTCTGTCTCTACCATGTCAGGTCTTTAAGCTGGAAGTGTAAAAGCTTTATCGTCTATCATACTTCAAACATTTTAAAAGCATATTTAGATGTTATTACTTAATATAAGTTGTTATTCGTATCCAAACGATTTTGTCAGGCTAATCTTCTGATTACTATTAGTAGTAAAGATGATCTGTAGGTATGACTAGCTTTAATACTATAGTCAACAACATACATATAATTACAAGAAAACATTTGCAGATTTAAGATTTAAGGGTCTAAATTTAGACCAAATAAATATAAGTATGACAAACTGATTGACGGCAAACTTTATAAGTATGATTTATCATTGATAAAGGAAATTGAAGATGATTCCAAAAAATGGAAAGCTTATCCCATGCTCTGGGGTTGGAAGAACTAATATTGTTAAAATGGCCATGCTACCCAAAGCAATCTACAGTCTTAAGGTGATCCCTATCAAAATATCCATGATATTTTTCATAAAACTAGAATAAATAATCCTAAAATTTATATGAAAGCACAAAATACCCAGTTGCCAAAGCAACCCTGAACAAAAAGAACAAAGCCAGAGGCAGAACCCTCCTAGACTTCAGATAATACTACAGAGCTGCAGTAATCAAGACAGTGTGGTACTGGCACCAAAACCGACATATAGATCAATGGAACAGAATGGAGAGCCCAGAAATAAACCCCCAACTTATGGCCAATTAATCTTCAACCAATAAGGCAAAAATATACACTGGAGAAAAGACAGTCGCTTCACTGTGAGGTTGGGAGGTTGGGAAAGCTGGACAGCTACACGTAAATCAATGAAGTTAGAACATAGCCTCACACCATACAAAAAAATAAACTCAAAATGACCTAAATACTTAAACATCAGACTTGACACCACAAAACTTTCAGAAGAGAATATAGGCAAATATTCTCTGACATAAATCATAGTAATGTTTTCTTTTATTTGGCTGAGCCTGTGGCATGTAGAAATTCCTAGGCCAGGGATCCAACCAGAACCACAGCAGTGACAATGCCAAATCCTAAACTGCTAGGCCACCAGGGAACTCCGTAGCAGGTTAATCTCTCAAGGAAACAGAAATAAAAGCAAAAATAAACAAACGGACCTGATCAAACTTATAAGCTTCTGCTCAGCAAACGAAAACAAACAAAATGAAAAGACAACCTGCAGAATGGGAGAGAATATCCATGATGTAGCCAACAAGGGTTTAATTTCCAAAATGTAAAAACAACTCATACAGCTTAAAAACAAAAAAAACCAAACAACCCAATCAAAGGTGGGCAGAAAACCTAAACAGACATTTCTCCAGAAAAGACATCCAGATGCCTAAAAGGCAGACGAAAAGATGCTCAACATCACTAATTATTAGAGAAATATAATTCAAAACCACAATGAAGTATCGACATACATGGGTCAGAATGGCTATCCTTAAAAAGTTTACAAATAATAATTGCTGAAGAGATTGTAGAGAAAAGGTAACATTCCTACACTGTTTTTAGGAATGAAATTGGTACAACCACTATGCAGAACAGTATAGAGGCTCTTTTAAAAACTGAAAAAAGTTACCATGTGATCCAGCAATCCCTAGGCATATATCTGGAGAAAACTAATGCAAAAATATATGCTCTCCAATGTTCATAGCAGCACTGTTTACAATAGCCAAGACATGGAAGCAACATAAATGTCCACTGAAAGATAAAGAAGATGTGGTTCATATATACAATGGAACATTGTTTAGCCATAAAAAGGAGTGAAATAATACCATGTACAGCAACATAGATGGACCTAGAGCTTATCATACTAAGTAAAGTAAGTCAGAGAAAGATAAATATTATATATGGTACAAATGAACTTATTTACAAAACAGAAACAGGGAGTTCCTGTTGTGGCACAGCAGAAACAAATCCAACTAGGAACCATGAGGTTGTGGGTTCGATCCCTGGCCTTGCTCAGTGGGTTAAGGATCTGGCAATGCCGTGAGCTATGGTGTAGATCACAGACATGGCTTGGATCTGGCATTGCTGTGGCTGTGGTGTAGGCTGGCAGTTGTAGCTCTGATTAGACCCCTAGCCTGGGAACCTCCATATGCTGTGAGTGCAGCCCTAAAAAGACGAAAGACCAAAAAAAAAAAAAAAACCCAGAAACAGATTCACAGATAAAGAAAACAAATTTACAGTTACCAAGGGGAAAGGGTGGGAAAAAGATAAATTAGGATTTGGGGACCAGCAGATACTAATTACTATATATAAAATAAACAACAAGTCCTACTATATAGCACAGAGTATTATATTCAATATCTCATAACAAACCATAATGGAAAGGAATCTGAAGAAAAAAATACATATAATCACTTGGCTGTATACCAGAAACTAACACATAAGTCAACTACACTTCAATTTTTTAAAATGTATTTTTTACCAGAATTATCAAAAAACATGTTTAGATATACTGGGTAATATTCATAAAAGAGAACAATTCTAAAAATGTTAGATGTGTAATACAAGGCCTGATCCAAGAAAACTTTTCTTTATACTCACCTTTGTGTTATGATACAATCAGTAGATAATATATCACCACACTACACATTTTTATATATATTAGCTTATTAAGCTCTGATAGTTTAAGTTGCCAAACTATTACCTACTTGGTAAGAGATAGGATCATAATTCTGAATACAAGTCCAGGTGACTTTCCTTATTTTTGGGAAGGTAAGACAATTCATATTCAAGGACCTCTGTGAACTGAGTATCCATAGTGATTCTCCTATATCATGGTAAAATTTGAATACCTTTTTTATTTTTTTGGCTATGCCCAAGGCATGCAGAAATTTCTGGTCCTGGGAATGACCTAAGCCACAGCAGTGACAATGCTGGGTCCTTAACCCACTGAGCCACTAGGAAATTACAAACACCTGCCTTTTTATGTTGAGGATATATGTTTCTAAATTCCTATAATCCTGCTCCCCCATTTTCCACTCTCCCTAATTTTCTACCCAACACAGGCAGGGTTCTCAAAGTCTAGGATAGGAGCTAAATCTATGATCGTTACCATTTCATGCAGACAATGGTATGCAGACAAATCAAAGTATAGACAGCAGAACTAGGACAGTGAGTAAGTTCAGTGTAAGAGGAAGCTCTACAAAAACCTAAGAATCTTCAGTAATGTGCAACTACTTGAGATAGTATGATCTACCCGCTGAAAAAGAAACTGAATGATCAGCCCTTAGGAAAACCACAGAAGGGATTTCTATGTCAGTAGAAGATTGGTTTAGTGGCATTTAAGACACTTGCTGATTCACTGAGTCAGGGAAAGAGATTAACTGCTGTGGGAGATGATATGAGCACAAGGTTTTCCAATTTTGAGCTTCCTCCTCCACCACTATCCCCACCAGTCACCCGAGTGAGCACCCAAAGTCAATTGGGTGAGTGAGGCAATTGCTTATCAGTACAGCACTCTAAAACTAGAGAGCTCTGCCAACCCCAGGTCACTGCTGATCCTTCCTTCCATCACAAACAGTATCCAAATTCAACAAACGATAGTCAACAACAAATAACAGTCATAGCAATTATGATGCTTCAGGCACGGAGAGAAATGCTGAGTGAAATTTTAAAATGATGAGCCTTCCAGGGTTCATGATTTGATGAGTAAGACAGACATAAATAACCGACATAAAAGTGATGTATTTTCACATGGCTAAAACTGGAAAGCTATTTAAATATATATTTTTTTTGCTGCCCCATGGCATGCAGAAGTTCCAGGACCAGGGATCAAACTCCATGCCACAGCAGTGACAACACCAGATCCTTGGCCCACGGAGCTACCAGGGAACTCCATGAAGGCACTGAAATTTTAATTCCCATAATATCTCTCCAAAACTTCTTAACTCTGGGAATGCCAGTAGTGCTAGGCCTCAGTTCTTTGCTCTACGAAATGGCCATAGTGGTGATGCCCACCTTAGCAGAATTATTCTGTTATATAGATACTCCCATAGTATTCAATATAAAATTGACTTTCTGTAGTCTTTATCAAGAGAGAAAAAAATTGGTCTTGGGTGAAAAATGAAAGAGAAAGAAACTTATTAAGTATAGTTTTATAAATAATCATTCAAATAGTTCTTGAATAATTTTGTATTATCTGATTTAAAGCCTTTAGCAATCATTTTAGAACTGTAAGTATATTCATTAACACTTCTTTTTACATAGATGATGATATTGAGAACCAGAGATGTCAAGAGACTTGACAAAGGCCATTCAGCTTGGTTAGATTCTGGCACCTGCCCCTGTGCTCATATGTCTTGTTTCCTGTCTCAGGGTACTGGGATTGGCATGTTTTGCCAGATTCTAAGTGGAAAAATGAGTATGACATCAAGTGTTTACATTGGTAGTTTTGTGTCCTCTCAGCTTCTTTTAAAATTCATTTTCGTTCATATAACATATTGACAGCTGAGTGAAGTGTGATGCATCTAGAAAATAGTCATTAAGTACTTCTGTATTTAAGCACATCTCTGTAGAATTTTGTTAGTGGAAGTGTAATCATGCACTTCCTAGCAGCTGTTAGCCTAATAAGAAAAGATATAAATTTAATCCTATATTACATATATGATTCTCTTTCAGGGTATCCAGATTTATTCCCATTAGTGTAAATATATTCATATAGATTACTATGTATTTAAAAGTTGGATTTCTTTTAAACATGTAAGCTCAGATGGAAAATTTTCTAATTATACCGAAGAAAGAAAAAGTGTTCTTAGTCTTTGCAAGCTGAAGTCAATAAAGGCGTAATCTTCAATTTAAATCATGACATCTCTAGAAAATATAACATAATGAGTAAGTGAACCCATAGTAGATCCTACCTTTATCCCTTATTTTGATTGGTTTGCTCTGAAAGCGTTTGCTGGTTCCCGAGTCCAAGTGGAAAATTTCTTATTCTGGTCCCATCTTCCTTGAGCAGTAGTAAATCTCTCCCCTGTTATAGAAAATACACATAAGATGACAATAATATCAGTGATGTACTCCCGATAAGCAAATTCCCCAAAGGTTAGCTCAAATGCCATCCTGTCCTTTTTTCACATTCAAGAAAGCATATCTGCATGAAAGTTATATTTTTATAGTAACAAATCAAATTCTCTCTGTCTCTCCATCTCTCTCTCATCATCTCTATCAATTTCAAGCATTAGTATATCAGCTATTCTCAGTAACTCATTTCATAAGTGATCAGCTAGATCAAAGTATCAAGACAGCACTGGCTGGGATCACTCCTATTTCAGGAGATAAAGTCGATATGCATCAGGTGCAATGAATTAGTCACAGAGGTGACCATTCCACCTTCAGATGGCTAACTCTATCAGGAACCTTTGTATTATCTGGCATTGCCTGGATGAGAAGTTACAGAACATGGAAAGACATTTGCCAAACTATAATTTTTTGTCTGCGTGTATTTTAAAAAGTTTACATGTAGATCAATGTTCAGAACATTTTAGGGGTACATTTCTATTGATTAATATGAATAATGTATGTGGGGGTACGATAATAAACATCAGCACAAAAAAAATTTTTTTTTTGATTAATACTCTTGAGTTCCCTGGGAATGCTGCAGATCACACAACAGCAAACTTGTGTATGGTTACTGGGTCATTCTTTGTCATCAGAGAGACAGAGTGGGGGTTCCACTTGGCCTCTTTCCAGCAGGGTAACCCTGACAGGTCAGATTTCCTCTCAGCATCTGCTTTCCTATCAGAAAAATGAAAGAGAGTGTTGTAAAGACCGAATGAGATAATGTGTATGAAATGCTCCAAATTCCTGGCACACAGTATGCACTTAATAACAACTATAACAATAACAGTATATAGTTCTATTCACTCACACAAGGATATAATAAGCAAGTCAACCAAACAATGATTTTAGATTTTGCCCATTTTATTCTCCGCAAAAGGTGAGAAGTTCAAAGGGCAGTGTACAGCAGGAGTTTATGCCTTATGCCTGACTAAAGAAATTGTCATTGTGAATCCCCAAAGAAATTTCAAAAGATATTCATCCAAAAGAAAACTAAATTCTCTGGGTCACACTTGGGCAAGTCACAGACTTGCACAATTCCCCTTTCGAATAATACTACTTACTATATTGATTGGTTTTACTGGCTTAACCTTTTTGAGTCTGTTACTCTTTCATAAATGTTGTTAGTGTTTGGTGTACTAGATGTTAAATGGATAGTACAGTATATTGATTCTGAATCTAATTTTGGTTTCCAGGGTACTGAGGATAACTGAACCTGGCATTTAGAGCCTTCTAATACTGCATGAGAATTCTCTAAAAATATTTTTGCCTGAAAAAAAGACATAAGCACATTTAAAGAGTTCTTGGTAAAAATTAAGTCTATACAGTTTTTTTTTGTTATTGAAGATATCATTAGGCAGCATTGAAGAACTAAATTTATTCCGATAATCATTATAATGATGAAAAAATTCCTTGCTTCAATAATTGATTTATGCTTCATTTAAATGTACAGAGTAGTTCCAATATAATTTCTTATTAACTCTAATGACGAATTTTAAAGTAGCACGACTCTGAAATAAAGATGAAAATTCTCCATACAACTTATTGCATTTAAATGGATTTAATATTTAATATTTAAAAAATCATTTGAGGTAAATAGCCATCATGAATCACTGCAGATATACTAAGATGTAATTAAATGCTTTTTTCTTTTTGAATGCATCTACTTGTTTCATAATAAATTCTTTTTGTACTCTTTCTTCTTTTAAGCTGTGCTGTTACCTTTGAAATTATTTTTAATTGTAAAATAACATCAACTCTAAAACTCAGCAAATTTCTGAAAATATTTTCTCTTAGGCAAATTCAAAGTAACTGGAATACTGCCTAGCATTTGATTTTATCTCGCAATTGTTTAAACCATTTTGGTAAACATATTTCTAAGACCAAAGGAAAAAAATAAAAATGAGGGAGGGACAAATCCTGTAACTTATAAAGCTTTCACTAGAAAACATTGTGCACACAGAGAAACTGTTCTGTGAACTTGTTTGGTATTCAGAATTCGCTGGTGGGACACTATGTGTCATACACTTGGAGGAGAGAGAAGATTCTCACAGTTCTTACTAGGTAGATCCAGAAATTGGAACCTGCAAGTTCAGCAGTGAGAGCAGCTACCATGAGATCTGGGAGTTCCCGGGTCTGTCCTGTGGTACTGTGAAATTATAAGGTCATATACAGTCACTTTGGTGTGATCCCCATCAGAAGCTTGGGGAGTGTGAACAGTTAGAAAATTCTCTTTAGTCCGTAAGAATGTAACCAAGAAGAGTTCCTTTGTGGCGCAGTAGGCTAAGGATACAGCATTGTTGCTGTAGAGGCTTGGGTCACTGCTGTGGCTCGGGTCACTACTGTGGCTCAGGTTCCATCCCTGGCCAGGGAACTCCCATACGCTGTGGGTGTGCCCTCCCTTCCAAAAAAGAATGTAACCAAGAATGAGACCCAGCACACACTCATACATGTTCTCTCTCTTCACACACACACACACACACACACACACACACACACACACACACACAAACACACACACACCACCTATTAAGAAAACAGAATCATGGAACAATCTCTAATCCATATCTCATGAAAAATAAATGTCTTTTGAATACAGCATAAGATTTCAGGAAAGCAGTATTTTTGCTTGAGTTCAGGCAGACCTGTGGCATTCAGAATTTGGCTCTGTAAACTTAGTGTGTAGCAAAGAAAGGATCCTGAAAAAGGAGTCAAAAGACCCCATTTAGTTTGTTACTCACCAGACAATGAGTAATTTTTTAAGACCTAATCTCTTTTCTTATCTGTTATATAAAGAAAATGCTAATTTTTATGATAGATTCTTAGGCTTCAATGAATGGCCATATAAGTTAATGCTGGTCAAAGTTAACGGTAACTATATCATTTTGTCATCCAAACCAGGACACTTCTGAGAAAGGAGGGAGGGACTGCTAATTATACTGGGCAATATGCATAATCAGGACCATCTTCGGCAAACAAGTGCATATGTTCGCTCTACATGAACTTTTAAAACTAGAAAGCACTGTTTAACTATAAGATGTGACAATGGTGGTGATGAAGATACTTGAAGCCTAGCTTCCAAACCCAATTCGACAAGGTACAGTGACATTTTCTGTGACATCATGGAAGGGAGCTTCATAGGGAGCCTGCACAACTTATGAAGTTTTGCAATGGTTTACAATGAAGTATGTGTTAATATGAAGTCAATATTTACGGAAAAGAATTTCCTAACTACAATTTTTAAAACTTTGAAATAGCTTTATGTTTCAAAGCCTTTTCAAATATTTTTAGATTAATCTATATTGCTTCTAAAGCAGTCATAAGCAAGGTTCCTTTCTCAATTTTTTCCCTTCTTAAAGAAACCAGCATTTCAAATAATGTAATCAGAAAAGATGGATGAGGAGATCTTTGTATTTTCCCAATTTAATAGAGCTCAAAGTTGTACATCATTCTTCAAGGTTATTATCATAGTTATTATTAATTTTGGCCAAGAAAAAGAGTCTATTGAGTTGAATAATCTTGATGTTTACTTAAAAAAAATAATTTTTCATTACCAAACTGCAGTTCCTCTGTCTCTCTATTGTTGGAGAAGAGAGAATAAGGCGGATAAAAATACTACCTTTTGGCAATTGTTTGATATAATTTCAGAGATGAAAAGCATTCTTGATGAATTTTATATTATTTAATCAGCATTGGACAATGTGAAAAAATCCAAATTGCCTGCAGTAAAGTTGGCTTTTCTTTCCCCCAACAAAACTATTGTAAAAGAAGATTTATTCTTTTGTGACATTTTAGTATTAAGCTAGTTGTTGAAATAAGTGCTTTTGGCAAATTTTACTAAATAATGGGCTAACTGGTTATGGGACCTTTATTCCTAATAGGTAGCCTAAATTTAGGATTATCTCATTTGACATAAGAAATATACTCCTTTTCTATCACATACAGCAGGATAGTGTCAACAAAAATAATTGCCTGGCATATAATGAGTAAAGACTTAAAAGAACAAATTGTATTACCAAACGCTATGATATGACATTCATTTTCTTGATCCCAAACTGCACAAATTTAATAACAGCTTTGGAATGAAAACCTCTTTTTCACTAAAAAATTTTAAAAAATAATTTGGAATAATATACAATGAAAACACTAAATATAAAATCCAAGAAGCTCTTTCTGCTAATTTCTAACTCAATTTTTCATTTGAATGCGTATGAATAAAAATCCTTCCTCAGTCATATCTCAAAACAAGGCTAGAAGTTGTCAACCCGAATCATGCAAAAACTATTAGTCAATTTAGAAAAAGGCAACATTTCACTGACATTTGAAACTGGATTGTAAATTCCACACATGAAAAGGGACTGGTTAACGTGAGGCATACATTTTATAAACGGGTACCATATTGTAAGTAGGAACACTAGGTATCTAAAATATGGTCTATAGTTTTGAAAGTTATTTTATTTCTCCAAAATAAGTTACAGGCTATATAACTTAAGGGCTTATTGTCTCATATTGTTTCTGAAAGAATGCACCATATGTATATTAAAATATGTTTAAAAGGAGTTCCCTTCGCGGCTCAGTGGTTAACGAATCCGACTAAGAACCATGAGGTTGCGGGTTCAATCCCTGGCCTTGCTCAGTGGGTTAAGGATCCGGCGTTGCCGTGAGCTGTGGTGTAGGTTGCAGACGCGGCTCGGATCCCGAGTTGCTGTGGCCATGGCGAAGGCCGGTGGCTACAGGTCCTGTTAGACCCCTAGCCTGGGAACCTCCATATGCTGTGGGTGCGGCTCCAGATAAAAGGCAAAAAGCCAAAAAAAAAAATAAAAAATGTTTAAAGGACATATAGTTTTGTGACTTTAGTAACCCTTGAGATTTTGTTCACATCAAAGACAGTCATAATGAAAGTGGATTTACAGGTTTTTTTCCTAATTTCAGCTTCATTATGCCATCAGTCCATATAATCAGTGATACACAGCTTGGATTTTTTTTATAATTATGAATTTTGATGCATAGCATATTTAGAATATGTTTTATTCACAGATTATATTTTTTATATTTTCTGCTCTTAATAGCAAGAAGTTTTGGTGTCCCACAGTCTGAATACTACTAACACTAAAATTAAATTTGCCTTTTATACATAGTCCATTTTCTTCTAAATCTGGGATTGTGAGGAAAAAATGCAAATCATTGGACAGCAGCAAATATGGATTCACAGTCTTAACCAAATCCTATTACATATCACTTGGCATTAACTGAATATTTATGATTGCTGTGTAGTATGCTCAGTGTTTGCTCAGTAATGAGTTGATTCTCAATCAACTGTATAGGTTGATCCAATAATTATTCTCTTTTACCAGATGAAGAAACCAAGACTCACTTGCTCAAACCCTGTATGTATTAAACATTGGAGCTTGCATTGGGACCAAAGCAATCTGAGCATTTGGACACAGCAGAAGCCTTCTAATGAAAACCTCTTGAAGTCAGGAATTGGTCAGTTAAGATAAGAACCATTAAAAAGTACTTGTGTAAGATCTAATTTAAAACATATAAACATAGGATCATTCATCCTTTTTTTGCACTTTATTTTATTCTTTGATGTAGAATGAAAGCATTTTCTTGAGGGTAGACCTACTGACTAAAGTTGTGTAGAATTTTCTTGCATAAATCATATCCCTACTTTGTCCTGTACAATCCTGAATCAGTGTCCTTAAGGGGTGCAAAAAACATCTATAAAGGAATAGAAGTGAATTTCTATTCTAGATACTTACAATGTTGCTTTGAATGTTTTGTAGTTGTCTCAATCACACCTACATGCACAGCAGTCACTTTTTTTTTGTACAAAAATGTTTATATCAAATTTAGCACACTTATCACTTTGATTTTAAGAACTCTTTACTTTCTTATTTATTTCATGTATTTAATTAAGTTATGAAACTACTGGCATAAACAGGATTAGAAATGCATTAGGTATTATTCAGCCCAACTGACAATATGTCCTAGGGACTTTTTTTTTTTTTAAAGAATGTAGGCTCTCCAGTTTCTTCCTGGCTATAGATAGGCTGCACAATCCCCTGAGTCTTTGTGTAGTATTCTTAGAATATCTCTGAATGAAAGAAGTTGTATAAATGAGAAGTAGGAAAGGGGTGATCTCAAGATTATAAGCTGTTTTAGTGTCATAATACATATCCAAAGTATTGTGATTATAAATATTGTACTCATTAAGATTTATACACACATAAATGTATATACATATAATATATATATGTTCTCATGCTTGCATTTTAAATATTTTATTTTATTATACTTGTGTAAAAGCCTTAAATTCAAGCATAAAAACATGTTGCAAAAGTATTACATAAGGGCTAAAAAACACAAGCAAATAAGTTACATTTCTTCATTCCAACCATGATATTCTTGAACATAAAAATGCTTAGCAGCCTATTACAGAGCAATCTTTAATGCCATATATTACATTAAAGTGACATGATAGCTAAGACATATTTCAACTAAGGTATGTATTTTTGATTTGATAAAATAATTTGAAAGATGTCAACTCAAAAAATACATAATGCTGATTATTTTAGTAAAATAAAGCAGAGGCACTTTTATTCTAATAAAAAAAATGCTGGGCCTGAAGTCACACCTTCCTGTGCATCTAACAGTATTCTCATTTTATCATATTTTAAAAATCCACACCTCATATTTTCTGTTACCTTATATGGATGGTGCTAATGACACACATAGTAAACCTTCTATTAGCCTTGTAGTTGAATAGGATTTGTTTAATTTCAGCTGTCAAATAATGTGAAAAAAAAAACATTCTGGTAACCCTAGGAGTTAAAATATGTTAGAACTATAAAAGTAAATGTTTCACAAACAGCAATAATTTATTGATCACATTCTCTGCCAGCATAAAATTAAAGTGCAGAATATGCCCATTTGTGAAGCCTGATGACTTACTTGTTAGAGTGGTTTAAAAGGTGAAAGTATTTAAAGGCACGGGAATGGTGCCTGTCTTCATAGTATATGCAAAATGGTGCACGTTTTCCTTTCTATATACAAAAGGAATCATTCCCTATGATGTTTCACAAAATATTTTCTGAACCACTTAAATGACAGAAGAAATATCCTCTAAGTTTAATCATTAAAACAATAAAGGTGTGAATATAGTGAAATACTCTCCCTTGTCATTCTTTAATCCTATACATTTGACTACCTAGTACAAATAACTAGCCATGCATTTTCTTTGGTCCTTCTCCCGCCGCATTCATTAACATACACAGACACATGTGTTGTTAGACTGAGCTTTCTGATGACAGGATGTGGAGTGCAAGAGTTTCACTAGGGTAAACTCTTGGGAGATACACCTCTGAATATACATCTAAGGAGGTAAGAAAGGAGCAGTGGACGGGGACAAGGTGACTAAAATAAAGTTACAGTTGAGGCCTCATCAAACTCATGGGAAAGTCCTCAAGCTCCTAGGAAGGGTTCCAAGTTGTCCCAAATTGAGACATGGAATTGAGATTTTGTATTCTCAAACCATCCAGTCATTAGCCAACCCCTGGGAAGAGTTGCAACTTCGGACAGGGTAGTTTCCTGAAAAGGACAAATCTGGGAGCCATCACCAGTCAAAAATCCCAGCCCCTGGGGGGATGGCCCGGGTATCTGGGTTGAACACTCCACAATATCTCTGTGTCTATTTATGCTATTGACATTTACATTCACAATTTAAAAACACAATCAGAAATACATGATCTTCAGTTATTGTCATTTTTATATAACTATGCAATGTGCACTCCTTTCTAAGGGAAGATATGTAAGTCCATCTCATTCTTTGTATCAGTACATAATATTTAATGTAAAGCTATACATTTTATTTGCTTTCACTTTTATTTTTTGCCAGTGGAAACAATCCTACAATATCTTTTTAATGTATGCTTTCCTGAATTTATATTTTGCCAAATAAATTTCTAGAAGTTCAACAACTGCTGAGTCAAAGGTTAGGTATGTTTGTTTATATAAATAATGGTGAGACATTTTATGAAATGGTTACAGTAACGCTACCATCAAAAGCATGTACAATTACCTGTTTGATACTGAACATTTCTAATGTAAACATTTTCTTGTCAGTTGTGACTAGAAAATGTTACCTCACTGTGGGTTTTTTTTCTTTTTTTTGCTTTTTAGAGCTTCACACACGACATATGAAAGTATCCAGGCTAGGGGTTGAAACAGCTGGCAAGGTTTGATACTAAACCACGAGTGAGGCCAGGGATCAAACCCACATGCTCACAAAACTAGTCAGGGTTTTTACCGCTGAGCCACCATGGGAACTCCTATCTCATGGTGTTTTTAACTTTCATTTTCTTGACCATTAATAAGGTGATGCTTTTGGGAGTTCCTGTTGTGGCTCAGTGGTTAGTGAACCCCACTAGCATCCATGAGGATGTGGGTTTGGTCCCTGACCTTGCTCAGTGGGTTAAAGATCTGGCAATGCAGTGAGCTGTGGTATAGGTCACAGATGTGGCTAGATCCTGCATTGCTATTCCTGTGGCTGTGGCATAGGCTGGAAGCTACAGCTCCAATTCAACCTGGGAACTTCCATGTGCTGTGGGTACAGCCCTAAAAAGACCAAAAAAAAAAATAATAAGGTCATGCTTTTAAAAATGTGTTATTGTCTATTTTTCTCTCACCTTTGACTTGCCTATTCATTTCTTTTTCCTTTTCTTTGTGGCTGGTTTTGTTTATCTTATTCTTAATATACTCTGTATGTTTTAATATTTTCTTCTGGTGAATTGCTTACATGACTTTGCTTTTGATATCTTTATTAGTTATAGTTCTCCAGAGAAACATAATCAATATTAATTGATTGACTGCATGAATAGGCTGATGTGGTTATGGAGAAATTCCATAATCTGCCATCCAGCAAGCTGGAGAGTTAGGGAAATTGGTAGTATAGTTCAGGCTGAGTCCAAAGAGAATCAGGTGACTGATGGCTATAAGTCCTGGTCTGGTACAAAAGCTTGAGAATTAGAAGTGAAGATGTCCAAACACAGAAGATGGGCATCTCAGTTCAAGCAAAGAGCAAATTTGCCTTTCCTCCATCTTTTTGTAAGTTCAGGGCCTTGACACAGAGTGGGATCCCATGATTTCCACCTGCATTACTGAGGGTCATTACTCCGCCTACCGATTTAAATGTGCATTTCTTCAGGAGACACCCTTACACGTACCCCAGAACAATATTTTATAATAGGTTACAAGCTTTCTGATCATCCCTCAGCCCAGTCAAGCTGACATATACACTTAATGATCATTGTATGTTTTAGAAACACAGGACCCACATTTTAAGCCTTTCAGATTTTTTATCTTGATTATGAAATCCTCCTACACCAAGGTTCACAAACATTCTCCTATATTTCAACTAAAATCATCCTAATTTCATTCTTATATTTTTTAATCCCCAAAGTGCATTTATTAAGTGCAAAGCAAATTGCATAGCAATATATATAGTATGATATCTTGGAAAACAAATAGTATATAGTAATTTTTAAAACCAGTACAATGGACTGATTTTTTTGTGTTCCCCATCCTCCAAAATCATAGGGTGAAGTCTCAAACCTCAAAGGGTTGGTTATTAGGAGGTAAGGCCTTTTAGAGGTGATTGGTCATGAGGGCGGAGTCCTCTTGAATGGAATAAGTCCTTATAAGAGAGGTCCTGGAGAGCTCCCTGGCCCTTCTACCACGGTGGACATGGTGAGAAGATGGCTGTCTATGAACCAGAAAGTGAAAATCCTGGCACCTTGATCCTGCACTTCCCAGCTTCCAGAATTATGAGAATTAAATTTCTGTGTTTATAACAATTCATTCAGTTTATGGTATTTTGTTACAGCAGTCCACACAGACTAAGACAAAATTCCAACCTACTTCTGTGTGTGCAAGCAGGAAACTCTCTATCAGAATATGTACCAAACTGCAGATGACAGCAGCTACTTCCAGAGAATGGAGCTGGACCAAGGGGAGAAGAAGAGTTTCACTCCTTACTTCACTATAGTTTGAAAAAGAGACAGAAAAGGTAATAATAGGATTATGGGTAATTTTATATTCTATTTTGGGCTTTTCTGTATTTTCCAGTTTTTTCATAATGGACATGTGTTAAACATATTTTATAACCAGAAAGCACAAATTTAAGGCTTTCAGGAGTTCATCACTAAGTGGAGTAGGTTTGAAAAGTTCTTTAAAGTGAAGGTGCATTTTTTTACATCTGTAGATTGTTTAAACCTTGTATAGCCCCCAGAAAACTTTGCTCTGGAGTAGATGCCAGAGGATGCTAACTCCTGCCTGAGCCTCAGTATGTAGGAAAGGTCCTGGCAAAAAATGTTTTCATTCCTGAGTCGGGCTCTCCTTTTAGAGTTTCCTGCTATTTTTATATTTTTACTACATTTAAAAATTATTCTGATCATGGCTTGAGGTATGGATTTAGTTTCATTTTCTTTTTTCAACTTGTTGACTGAGGTATAATTTATTTTCAGTAAAACTTACTGTGTGATGACAGACATATACCACCAAAATAAAAATTTAGAATATTTTGCTCATCTCAAAACATTCCCTGGTATCCTTTGTGGTTAATTGCCTCCCTTACACTCCTAGCTCTTAGCGACAACTAACCTGGTATCTGTCCCTATAGTTTTGTCTTTTCCAGAAAGTCATACAAATGAAATGACATATATGCTGCTTTTTACTTTTTTTTTTACTTAGCATAATTCTTTTGAGATTAGCCCATATTGTTGTGTGTATATCCATAATTTGCTCCTTTAAATTGCCGAGTGGTTTTCCATTGTCCAGATATACTACAATTTGTTTATCCATTCATCAGTTGAAGGGTACTAAGTTGTTTCCAGTTTTGGGCAATTATGAAAAGAGAGATTGCTAACAAATACTTACATACAGAGCTTTGTATGCAATGCTTTCGTTCTCTCAGTATTTACACTGAATATGTAGAACAGTTTGCTGATGATTTTGACAAGTATTATTTCAGTAGAGTGAAGAAAATTCTGATTTTAGAACCATACACACACACAAACCATATATCTATATATATATACTTATGTACATATAAGCATATACAAAAATGATATATATTCTTAGTTGTGGGAATGTGAGATTCATTAAAAAATTGGATAGTCAGATATTCCAATCCCATTTATTAGAAGATCTATTTTTCTCACTGGAATGTTATCTTAATCAAATATTAACTCTTTCTCCTACTGTTCTTTTCCAAGATTTCCTTGGCAAATATTACACATTTTTTTTCTATTTGAATTTTTGTACAATTTGTATTCCAAAAAGCAAACTAGCAAAAATTCAGTTGTGATTCTGCTAGTAATAGGTAAAAGTATATCATACATACATTAATTCAAGGATTACTATTTTCAAAATAGCAGAATTTTCCAATTTGAGAGCACAGCATATCTCTCCATTCATTCAAGTTCTAGGTTTCTTAAATTTTATAATTTTCTCCTTAGAGGTTTTGCGCCATTGTTTTAAAATTTATTCTTAAGTATTTTACATATTATTGTTGCAATTCCTAGTGAATATTTTCCTATTTTTACTTATTACTAGTTATGACTGGTGTTTATTCAGCAAGTATTTATTAAACCCATACTTTTTATCAAGGCACAGTTCCAGATATTAATAAAAAATAGAGGCTAAGGTAGAGCAGTTCATTGCACTTGTGCAGACTACATTCCCAAGTGATGAGATAAAAAATAAATACACATACACATATCAATGGTTATAAGTGTTATGCAAATAATTTATTTTAAATTGATTTATTATGAGTCCATCTAAAGAAGAGTACACAGACAGCTATATAATAGAACCTAATCCCTGAGTCCTGAAGCACTCCAACATTGGGAGGATAAACAAAGGAGAACAAATGAGTGGTGACCAGCGAATCAGAAGGAAAATTAATATGCTTAGTGCCTTCCAGGCAAAGGGAAGAGAGTATTTCCAGGAAAAAAGAGCAGTATATTTTTTTGTCTAATGCTACTGAGAAGCCCAATAAGATGAGAACAGAAAACTGAACACCGAATATGTAGAATAGTTTGCTGATGATTTTGACAAGTATTATTTCAGTAGAATGAAGAAAATTCTGATTTTAGTGTATATGTACCATACATCTCTCTCTATATATACTTATGTATATGTATGCATATACAAAAATGACATATATTCTTATTTGAATATACACATATTCAAATACCAATATATAAATATATATAGAGAGAGAACACCTAGAGCCAGACATTCTAAACATGATACATATGTTGACTCATTTCATCCTCAAGTAATCCAATGAGTTAGATATTATTATTTCTCCATTATTCAGATGAAAGAATGGAAGCAGAGAAAGTTTAGGTGGCTTAATGACGGGCACAACAAATTTTATTATTATTTCAAAGTATTTTAGTTGATTTTCTAATATTTTCTAAAAATATTATGATGTAAGATAAATAGTAGAGATATCTTTGCCTTTGTGGTGTTTCTGTATTATGTATATCATATTACATTTGATCGATCCTCAAAAACAAGACTAGTAGTGACAGTAAGCATCCTTGCCTTATTACTAAAGATCAGTTTAAAAATATTAACCCTTCTTCATTTGATTGAGTGCTAGTCCTTGGATTTTGCAAATGCTATTTAACTTACATATAAATGTTTCATCAAGTTCTTGTTTATAGATTTTTTTTAAAAAATCTATTATAGCAAAGTGAATTTTTTCAAATATATTGTCAGTTTCTATTAATGTAATTTTTCCCTTTTAAATGATCTATATCAATACATTTTCTATTATTAAACAATTCTTGTATTCCTAGAGTTAATTGACTTGGCAGAAATAATTATTTAAAACGGTATTCCTGAATTTGTTTTAATACCTAATTTAAATATTTTGCTTTAGATGCTCTGTAATCATATTAATATTTCTTCAGAAAAATGTGTGAATATTTATACAAAATGGGACAAGACTTAACGAGTAAGGCTTTTCTACCTAATGAATTAAAAAATACTTTTGACTTTGCATATTAGAGCTGTAGATAAGAGATAGTGTACATGTAAAAGGATTGCCTGTTCCTTTAAAGTTACACCTATACCTGATCTTCTGCCTTTTTGAATGGCAAGACTTTAACATCCTCTGTAATTACTAATATGTTTAAAATTCCTGTTCTTCTTGGGTCAACATTTAGCCTTTATATCTTGTTGGGAATGTATCAATTTTTCTATTTTCAAATTTATTGTTATAGATGAGGGTAGAAGTATGAAATTAATCAAGCATTGGAGTTTGGAAAGTATTCAGGATCTATGATGAAAAAGAGTATCAAGATAGATAGGAATCAGAAAAAGAATAGACAGAAAGCTGCAAGGAAAACTTCGTTCATTTTGAATCTTAGAAAATTTTGTTAGTGTTAAAGGAAATAACATTTCAGAATTAATTAATCTGGGTCCAGGAACTAATTTAAATAAAACTTTGTACCCACTTTATCTAGGGTTTAAGTTTAAATTGGGCTGTGTCTATTTTCGTGCTTTGTATGTAGTGTCTCAGAGATAAAAGAGAGGCTCATAACACTGATATAATCTTAACCAGTATCCTTGAGAATAGTCATTTGAATTTGGTGTGTATTATGAAAGAGATACAAAGGTGAAAAGGAACCTATGGGGAGTTCCCGTCATGGCTCAGTGAGGACAAAGGTTCGATCCTTAGCCTCACTCAGTGGGTTAAGGATCTGGCGTTTCCATGAACGATAGTGTAGGTTGCAGTTGTGGCTAGGATCTAGCGTTGCTGTGGCTGTGGCGTTGGCTGGCGACTACAGCTCCCATTGGACCCCTGGCCTGGGAACTTCCATATGCCAGGGTGCAGCCCTAAAAAAAAAAAAGAAAGGAACCTGTGAAGAATTAAAGAGTGATTGGGAATAACCTACGATTTAGGAGAAATCAAGCAAATCCTACAATGCCTCCTTTATTTTTGTTGTCTTAATGCTTCCATTAAGTACTCTTGAGTTAACACTTTTTATGTCAGTGGATGCAGAATCAGTACAGTCAAATGAAATCTATCAACTATATTATTGATATTTCATTTTCAAGATTAAGGTTGAGAGATTTTGCATCTTTTCTAAGAATGACAATCTTGAGAAACTCAGTCAATTAGCATGTTCAGAGATCCTTGGTAACTATAAAGCAAAACTGACTACAGCTATGGAAATGCATAATAATTTCCTTCACTTTCAACTTAATATTTAAATTCATATCCCCTTTAGCATCTTTTCAGACCAAAGTTACTTACTGAGAGAAATCAGTTATAGAAATAAAAACATCTAATAGCTTAAATGTCCCTGTGATCAGCAACGTGAATAATGTTTGGTTAATGACCTTGAGGCTTTTAGATTTAGAATTTAGTGGAAAGGATTACATAAAATACATTTTATAATCTTCATTGTGAGAGTTATTTTTGTTTCTACTAGCTCTTGGAAGTCACTGTACAGTATTTCAAACAAAATGGATTTCCATAATTCTTTGTATAAAGTTTCTATAGTTATTTCAAAATCAATTTTTTTCAGATTTACTTTTGCTATGGAAAGTGCTCCTCCCAAGTCCCATTTTAGAATTTGAGTTGTTTTTAGCTCATAGATTTTTTTTTCATGCTGACCATGGACTAGAACAATATATATTGAATTTTGGAAGTTTACTTAAACATCTGATTCCAGAAAAACAAAGGGTTCTTTGTAGTTGAAATAAAGATATGTTTACATTTCCTTCTGTTAATCTGCCTATCGAAACACATTCACCATACAGATGTTTCTAGGCAAAACACATCAGTTAGTGGTATTTACTACTACATTCAAAGGCTTCATAAAAGGAAACTTTTTCAATCAAAGACTGCCCTTTTCCTTGGCAATCATATGTAGCCAAAGTATAAAGACTGTTAGAAGATCACTCAGTAAACTTTAATTTGTAATCAAATATATCCTTTTAAAAGAAGTCTGAACTAGTTAAAATGCAACATCAGTTGAAGAAAAAAAAACTGATGAGAATGCCTTTGTTTATATTTCCTGTTTTCAGTCTGTCTCACTTACCATTCTTCTCTATATCACTAGTCACTTTGAATATGGTAGCTTACTGAGTGAGATTCCCGACTTTATGAGACGTGGAAACACTTTCAACTTCATGGCAAAATTCCTCATATTTTGTGGTAGACATTTGGGACAACAAACCTTCAGAAAAAGACAGAAAAAATAATCAAGAATAAACGAAAGAAGCACTGGGAATCAACACTGGAAAACTGATTCGAGGGATAGAGAATGTTTATAATGTGCAAAAAGAAATGTCCTTTTTGGAAGCATCTATAAATCTTGTGTTTCGTTATGGAATAATCTCATTAGTAGATATTAGAGCATTTTCCCTTGATTGACAATGAACTCCATTTTAAATTGTTTCTTTTTTTCCTGCTACCATATAATTTTAATTTAGAATGAATTTAAGATATTTGGACAGTCATGAGCAGAGGCTATAAAGTTTACAAGAAGAGCTCTCTTCCTTGACTTTGCTCTCTTGATGCATTTCTTAATCACTTCAGTTGAAGTTGACCCTGCCTGAACTATCTTAAACCAGTTATTTAGTAAGCATTTCTATATAAAGTAGGTATTTATATGCATATGTTACCTATCATCCCTCTCCAACTTGCATGAAGTACCAAACAACCTGCAATTGGTTTTTGTTTCAAAAAGGCAGGAGAGAAGTAAATTAGTAAATAAATTAATATACCTATGGTCATTGGCTTAATCTTGTTCACCTTTGTATGACTTGTAGCACCCATGGACAGCAACAAAGCTCAGCAGATACTGTTACAGTACCCCCCCTCCCCCTAGTCTATCCTCCATATTGCTTAATGCCTAAATTACAAAGTTACTGACTGAACTTTGTAACACAAATCCTTTAATATTATTCCCCCCACTTAAAATTCTTTAATAGCTATTCATATCTTTATGGGCAAAGTATTAACTTAGCTCAAGGAACAAAGCTTCTGTTGATGTGGACTTACCTTGGTCTCTGGCCCTATCCCCTACTATTCCAGTGAATGCCCTTCTCCTCAGACATATAACATTTATTCTGAGTTTCTTAAATGCTCTCTTTAGGCTCTTTCACTACTCTGAACCCTTCTATACAGCCTTCCCCTAGAATATCCTTTGTATGTACCTTTTGCCAATATTTTGAAATATAATTGTTGTTTTCCTTGTCTATTTCTCCTAGAAAAATACAGAATTCTTAAAAATTTTATATAGGCTGGTAGTTAGAAGAATATAGTCCTATAATAGGTTTCTTGATAAATAACACTGAATAAATAAAAGCTATCTTTTGCATAAATCAAAATATAGCAATCATTCTAAACGAGAAGATTAAAAATAATTGATAAGTAACTTTTAGAAAAGTATAGGCAGAACATGTGTAACAATATCTGAAAAACCTCAAAAACAAAATATTATAGTAGTCAATGTAATTTTTTTTAGTGTAATACATGGGATTGAGAAAGAAATAGTATCTCTTTTAATCTAGTTTGAATGATGCTAATGAAACCTGACAACTGTCATCTCCCTACCTGTCACGAGACACAGGACCCAGAACAATGACACATTCTATTCTATGTATAACTCCGGGACTGTAGGATCTGGATCTTCACACAGTTCTCCTTTAACAGTTGTAAGATCTACTGTTCTCTGAGTTACAGACTGAATATGTAACTCTCCCCCAAATCCATATGTTCAAATCTGATCTTCAATATGACCTTATTTTAGAGTTAGAGCCTTTGGGAGGTGATTAGTTCATAAAGGTAGAAGCCTCATGAATGAAGGCTCCGGCCAAAAATACTCAGAGAAATCCCTGCCCCTCTGCCATGTGAAAGACACTGTGAAAAAATGGTCATCTATAAACTAGGAAGCAGGACTTTACTGGATACTGGATCTGCTGGTTTCTTGATCTTAGACTTCCCAGCCTCCAGACTGTGAGAAATAGATTTCAGTTGTTTATAAACCACTCTGTGTATGGTGTTCTGTTCTATCAGCCCAAATGGCCTAAGCCACTGACTGCCTTTATCTCTTGGAACCTCTCCTGAGAACAACCCATTTTGTCAAGCTAGTTGCCCATGAATAAAGTACTTAAGATTTGTTGAGCTGTTGATATGGGAAATAAGTACTATATAGATTTTCAAACTGTTAATATTGAAATTGAAAAATAAGATGTCATTTTTAGCAAGAACAGATGTTTGGGGCACATCTTTTTCAGTGCATCTGTTTATTAATGAGGGGTTAGCTAGAGCTTTGTGAACATGCGGCTTTATTTATTTAAAAAAATATTCCACTGACTTTCAATTCACATCATCACAAAAGTGTGTATAATATGGCAGAACTGTTTTACGTGATTAAGAACTGTTTATTCTGGATTTGTAATTAATTTAATTGTAACATCTAGAGGACTGCAATTTCGAAAAACTTTCAATCCTGATTGCCTATTATTCACATGACAACACTGAAATAAAGTGACACTATGATAAATGGAAACATAAGCAGTTGTCCTGATTTAATAACATTTGGAAGAAAAATCTGTAAAATTTCTACATAAATCATATATATATTTAACATATACAAAGAATATTGGTTTGCCTTCAAATTTTGCATCAGAGCTAGAAAGTTCACAATTTAATAAACACCTTACAAACAGAATTTAATTATTTAAACCCAACTTGAGATATTTCATATCTTGGTAAAAATAGAGGGAGGAAAAGAACTAATTCAGTGGCATCATCAAGTGACTTCCTTAAACCCAGGTCCCATTTGAGGTCAGTGACACACCTTCATTTGTTTGAACTATGATTTTCACCAAATCCAATCAAACATTAAAAGGAAGTACTTAATTAGTTATGCTGCACTAACAAAGGAAAATTATTACACCATACTAATCTATGTTATAGCAAAATCCTGACCCCACAAAAATAATTGGTGCCATTAAAGAGATTGATTGAAATATATAGGAATTATAATTCAAAGAACTGGTGAAAAGAAAGCCATCAAATTCAGACTGCCTTATTTTTCAGATGCTATACTAAGGTTCCATATAAACTTGTTTCCAAAGCTGAACTGCATTGTAGAAAATGTTAATAAAGTGGATATGGAATAAATATGGAGTTTTCACTTCCATTTAGTTAAATGCACTTCAGATAAATTATAGCTAGTAAGCAGTTTTTAATTCAAATATAAAATCTTTACCAGCTGAAATACACAGATATGAAAATCTATTCTTATTACTGTTGCTCTCTTAAAAGACATTTTTAGAGAACTCTACCCAAAACATTTGAAAGGACTTGATATTTCTTACGTAAAAACACCTTTGAAGTATTTATATATTAGATCATAATTGTAGGCATTGGAAATTTCCTTCAAAACAAGTAATGAATACAGCATGTGTCTATATTTTTAAAATATGAAATGCTTCACAAATTTGTGTGTCATCCTTGCACAGGGGCCATGTTACTCTTCTCTGTATTGTTCCAGTTGTAGTATATGTGCTGCCCAAGTGAGCACCATGTATCTGTTTTTGACTAATCTTTATTTCTCTCTAGATTAAAATTGGTGATAGCTTTACAAATACATTCCATTGACTAAGTGGCCATAGTTTACACATCCTCTTCCCATGTCAGACAATTCACAGAAGTTCAAAAAGTGGAAGAGAAATCTTTTGGTTTTCACCTGGGATAGATAATAAAAATATTTCTAAGGTTTAAATAGATTTTGAACATGTAGGATTAAATATTGTAGTTTTATACAGGAAGTATATGAATTCAATATATAACATCTTCTGAAAAATCAGCATCAAAAAAACCTACCATGTGAGGTAAACAATAAACCTATGTATTATGCACTGATAGGGGAAGAGAAATTTCCAAGAGAGCTAACATTATAGAACTACGAATTATGCTTACTCTCTAGGTACAATCTCTGATGATACATTCTCGGGTTTTCACATATGATCAGAAATACTGATCTTTTCTTTTACATTTAAAATCAATTGGCTCAAGTCTAGTGAAAATAAGAATGAGGTAAAAGATGTAGCTTTTAGGCTACTAGTGGTTTCAAACTTTGGCTGATCAATTTTAATTTTATGAGGTCTTTCTCATGACTAGGATATAGAATTAGTACTTCCATGATTTAGTTCCAATTAAGGATGAAAAATTTAAATAATTATGTAAATTCTGCTTTCAAAGGTGGCAACAAGTCATTTGATAAGGGTAAGTATCACCTGATGATAACTCAAAATATACACTTATTAACCAAATTTTCAAAATACAAATTGTGCATGTGTTTTAGAGATGTCATAGGAAATGTATGTAATGCTTAGCTGTTCAGAATAGACCATGTGAGTCAGAACTCTCGGCAAAAGTATTGTACAGGATTTACAAAACAAACATACAGAAGTCAAGGGCTTTTGCACTGGTAAACTTTGTTCCTGGGAGAGAGGATATATAGCTTGATAATTCAGACTATGGACTCCACAGCTAGACTGCTTGGGATGAGATGATGTTTCTTCCACTTTATGGTTATGTGAACTGGGGCAAATTGATTAATTTCTCCACTCAGTTTCCTATTCTGGAAAATGGGACTAATAAAATAACAAAACTTATTTCATAAGGAGGTTGTGAGGAATAAGTGATGCAAAGAGAGCACTTATGAGTGATGAACACATGGTAAACACACAGTAAGTGCGAGCCTTTTATTACACGTAAGGAAAATATTAGTCTTTCTGAATTCCTGTTTCAGTTATTTCAACTACTATTTATTTGCCACTTTGCCTATGTTGCTTTGAATAACTTATTTTTCTATGTATAAACATCTGATTTCATATGCACACCCACATAAATCTGTGTGCATATGTGTGTATGTATAAAGTAAATTCCATGAGAGATATGATTTATTTATTCACTTTACCTATTTGTGTTCATAATAGTTACCAATTATGTACATAAACATTTTTGCTGATTGTTATGGTGACCTATTCAAGTCTAGTATTTTCCGCCTATGAAAACGCAGAAAATATCCATCTTTCAATAAAAAAAACAAAACTGATTACGGAAATTCCATCTCCAGAATTTTCTTTAAAAAAGAATCATTTATCTTTGTAAGAATTTTCTAAATATCGATGTCATAAAAATAATTAGGAGAGTATTTAAAAAATAAAAACAAATATGGATCACTTCTCTTAAAAACTACCGAATTTTATGTTGACAAACTGTCACTAAGGTTTTTGCTCTCCAGAAAAGCCTATTTAGTTATTTTTCTGTTTACTCCCTTTACTCACATAAGAATTACATGAGGCATTTAAAAGTTGGTGAATAGATAAAAATCACTGTAAAGCTGACATAGGTTACAACTTTTCTGAAATGAAAAGTATTGCAAATAATTTAGTCTTTCTCTCCCCTGGAAATAAAGGTTATGGATAATTTTCTCAGGGAATTTCTGAAATTCCTATAGCGCTCATTGGAATCGGAGGGCATTAGGTTGTAAAAGGACTGCAAGATTGTCTCTGCTTACCTTTTTGTTAAAATATGTAAACAGTTATCTGTAGCAGCTAACCTTTAACAAAATGTTCATCTTGCAGTAATTTGGACATGTAGCACTCCATATAGAGTCATTCATTGTCCAGTACGTTAGTGGATGATGTATATTTTGTAGTTAATGGAGTTGAATAGATCTTCACATTTCACAGCTCAGTGAATGTGTACTCCATTTTCTTCCTGGCTTCTGCTGCTGGATTTTTCTTTTTTTTAGGGAGCAGTTTTATACATTAAAGATAAATTCATGACTTTGAGAAATGAGTAAAATCTGCTTAGAAATGATCAGAGCAGACTGGAAAGTTACCATTAGAATCATAAAATTATTTATGCTAACATATCCATTGAACCAAATTCCTTGACATTTTAAAATCATTTAATTATTTCTTAATTAGAAACAGTGTGCAAAGAACTCAGTTTGTAACTGTGCTCACCATAAGGAATTCTTGAGTAACTCACTAAGAATGACTGAATGAATATAACATTAGTATACCAAGAAGTCAATGATGTCCCAGGTAGCCATCTAAGTTGAGCATGTGTTTATTCCATCTTGATATTATAACGTTTGAAAAAAATCACCATAAATGGTATGATTTTTTTCTTATATTTACTTCCCACTTCTAAGACCAATAGCTTAAATTTTTTGAATAATCTCATGGATATGGTCACCAAAATAATCCTATGCTAGCTTTATATAGTACTTCATAAATGAGAAAATTTTTCACATAGGATAATAGTGTTCTTGTAAGACAGAAAAAGGACACATTATCATTACTCTGCAAATACGAAAACCAAGGCTAAGTACACATACACATCATAATAGAAGGTTAAAACACTTTAAGGGCATGGATTTAGAATCATAACTAGGTTTTGTCCCAGATCTGAAAGGCTAGTACAATGTGGTAGGAAGTAACATTGGAAAAGAAGACCCAGGAATCGGCAACCCATGATATAATGATCCCAAATCCAACCTTCCACTTGTTTTTGTAAATAAAGTTTTATTAGAACACAACCAAGTTGATTTATTTATGCATTTGTTTATGACTGCTTTCATGCTCCAATAGCAGAGCTGAGTACCTGCAGCAGAGACCATATGGACTGCAAAGCTGCAAATATTTACTACCTATCATTTTATATTTCTAGAGCTTGCCGAATCCTATTCAAAACCAAAGAGACTGTCTATACCATGAAAGGTACTGGGGACAGAATCTAGAGACCATGAGAAAGCTCTGAACATCAAATAAACAAATAGAACCATGTTAAAGTAGATGTGTTATTGTCCACAATATCTTTCAGTGAAAAGAGATTTAGTGTACCATAGAGCAGAGCTACAGAGGGAGCACAGAACTGGCAAAAAAAAAAAAAAAAAATCCAAATCTGCAATTATTAAGTATTAAGTATCTATCAGATACTTAATAAATCTTTTTGAATTTTTCGTAAATGTATTCTACTAGGCATTAATCTATGAACGACCTTCTTAACTGTATTTTAATGATCTTCCAAGTACAGATATTTGGGGGTGATAATAACATGAACAAGCAACATTTACTAAAGCAATAGAGAAAAAATAACAGCATGGATATCAAAAACCCTCATCAATTGACATTAGTGTCTTCCTTAGATAACCTCACTTTATTTCTTATCAATACATATATTCTTTCAGGCAAAGGAAAGAATCAGAAATAGCTGCTCTGCAAAATGGCTGCTAGGTCTGCATAACAGCATTTCAAAGAGGAAGCTATGTCCCAACACCAAGTCTCAAGGGAGAGTGAAAAAAACTGACAACTTTTAAGATACATTTATATATTTTCTTAATAAGATCTTAACGGAAAGAACTGAACCGAACTGAAAGGAAGATAAGCATCTGGAAGATTGCGAGGACAGTTGATCACCCTGGAAATATATTCACATTCATTCATTCCTTTAGTTAAAAAAATTTGTTTTTATTTTTACAATTTGAAAACTGTAACTGGGGTTTGAAAATGCCAGTTCATGGTGCTTATTTGGCCTTAAGGAAAAAGAGAATTCATGGTCTCGAGAATCACAAAATTTAAGGGAAAAGACAGATACCTATATAAATAACTATATTATAAAATATAATAATCTCTATTACTGGTAAAGTTTGTGAATGGACATGAAAGCCTAAGAAACAAATCATCATAACCCATAAGTGTAACTAACACTGTCTGGATTCAGGACACCATGTCCAAATGGCAGGATACAGAAATTATTGGTGTAGTGTAGCCAGGGTAAGACAGAGTATTTTAGAAATACATCTAACATAGTTCAATGAAGAATGTTCACTCAAGAGACTCAACTTTAATTAGTGAAACGGTAATATTAGAACCAGTGAAATCAAAGAAGGATTCATGCATAATTGTGTTGGAACCCAAAATTAAGAGTCTCTGGTTTCTTCTTCTGTTCTTCAATCCCAGAGTTTTGTATTAAATTATATTCCCTTCATTGACTTACATCAGATAAAAATTCTGCCCCCCTTTTGAAGGCAGCAGCGGAATCAGCAACTTGAGCTGAGCTTAGAGACCATCCCTTTACTAGGATTAACTGTGTGGGCACAGTGGTTAGGGCTATAGTCTTGTTGTCAGACATGACTCTATTAACGTATAAAGAGTCACCTTTATGTTCTTCACTGATAAACATAACGAAATGTGCAGAATATATAAAAGACTATTTTATAGTATTTATTTTCATAAAATTCTCCACTTTGGATCTATATTGATTATCTTAGCCTCTGCTTTTCTGTAAAAATAATTAAGTTGGATGAGGTGAACTGTAAAGTCTCCCTTGGTACTACAAATATATGTTATTTAATATTCCCAAACAATTCTCTGTAGAATTTGACTATGCCCTAATTGCTTTAGTGGTCACAGATTCCTGTCCCAGAGGGGTAGTGACCCTGCAAATATAAATGTATATTTGCTTTGATTAATTTGTTTCATTTATATCAATTTTATGTCCAATAATATTTGATGATAATTGTGACAATTGGTCAAGAGGATTTCATATCTGAAACAATTTGGAAATTCTTCTAATTGTTGTTTCATGAAATGGCAACATTTTCCTAGCCTTCCTTAATGGAGTATGTTAAAATACTAAGGAAACAGTGTTATCTGAAATGTGATATCCTTATGAGAAATATGATTTGCCTGTCCTCTAATGATCATTAATTAATTTAGATCAATTTCTTTTGATAGTGATATTGGAGTTAACTGTTGGGCATGGAATATATGTTTAATCAATGAAGTAATTTAACCAAAAATTATCTGAAATTTTATTTTAGAGGAATGGAAAACTCCACAATGTCTATCTCCTATTTTATACCATTCAGTAAATCAAATCACTGACAGCGCTGTGGCAAGTTCAGTTAAGAACTAAAAATATGCAATTTGCTTGCAGAAAAAAAAAACATAGCATTGTTTACTTATACATGGGTAAACTGAGGCAAGGGCTAACTTCTCAGGGCTAAGGCTATCCTTTATTTTTTATTTATTTATTTTTTTGAGTTTTTATTTTTTTATTTTTTTTCTTAATGGATTTTATTTCAATTATAGGTGTACATAAATCATCACAAGTCAATTTTATAGATTTTGTATCCCAAACCCACAGTGAATCCCCCCACCCTCCAGATTGTCTTTTGAAAAGCCAAGGTTTTCCAAAGTCTGTGAGTCACTGTCTGTCCTGCAAAGAGTTTCATTGTGTCTTTTTAGTTTCCACATGTAAGCGATAGCATTGGGTGTTGCTGTCTCATTGTCTGACTGGTTTCACTTCACATGACAATTTCTAGGTCCATCCATGTTGCTATAAATGTTGATAATTCATTCCTTTTAATGGCCGAGTAATGTTCCACTGCGTGTATATACCATATCTTCCCTATCCACTCCTCTGTCGATGGGCATTTAGGTTATTTCCACGACTTGGCTGTTGCATAGAGTGCTGCAGTGAACACTGGAGTACATGTGTCTTTTCGAGTCAGGGTTTCTGCTGGATAGATGCCCAGGAGTGGGATTGCTGGATCAAATGGTAATTCTATTTTGAGTTTTCTGAGGAATCTCCATACTGTTTTCCAACTGGACAGCTACATGTAAAAAAATGAAACTAGAACACTTCCTAACACCACGCACAAAAATAAACTAAGGCTATCGTTTAAATCAATAAGGCTCAGATTATTATTTCATTTGTTGAACCTAAATGAATCTTCATTTGAAAATAAAACATACTGAAAAAACATTACAAATTTATTTTTTCTCTCATCAGCACACAGAACATTTACAAACTGAATAACTTGCATTTTTAAGTAGATGGAAATGAATTAGTGTAAAAAAAAAGAAAAAGCCAAGTTGCTAAAATGCAGACTATATGTTCATTTTTGCAATCTCTTAACAAAATGAACATTTTAAATATACCTTTTGTCTTTGACTGGGAAAAGAGAAAGACAAGGAAATTAATATTTTTGTAATATAGATGTCATCTTATATTTCATGCCTGACTCATTTGAAAATGTAGATTAATTTGCAAACAATTTAGAAAGCTGAACTATTGAATTGGGTCCTCTAAGATTTAGGATTTGTCATCTTTTAAGGTGACACCCAGCGAGAGGTTGTCAATTACAAAGAAGTGAAATGAAGTGAAAATAAGTCTCATCTTCATCTTCTTGTTATATGCTTGGTTGGTTATAGAGAGACACGATTTACAAGCTCAAAATAATTATTCAGAAAGTTACGCTTCACTTTAGAACCAAATTTAAGCAAGAAAAAAGTGCCATTCCATGATGGCTATTTTATTCAGTGGGTGGGGAGGCTGGGTGGAGAGTAGGAAATGCTATATGGCCCCTTAAGACCAATGATTAGAATGTTTCCCTTGCCTTTTCACTTCTTCCCAGGTTGGTGATGAATAAAGGTGACTCGAAGTTATTGCTTTAAAAACAAACCACCCTACTTGCCTACTGCTCACTTACTATTCAATGAAAGTAAGGATTTGGGAGAAATAATTATAATGTTATTTACACATTTTATTAACATGTAAACTGGAACACGCATGGCAGTTCCACTCCCTGGCCTCACCTTTTAATTGCTTTTATTTCACCTATAAACACAAATAGAACAGTGTTTCAATTCCTCTTAGATTCAAAAAATGAATTATTTGTTGTAGTCAAATGAATAGATACATTTAGAAAGACATGCTTCAGTGAAACTATGCATGATCTGCACAGATAGAAACTACCTGTGATCAAACTCTTGGCTTTGATCTCAAGATCTATTCCTACTGGTCAAGATCACTTATCTTGTAAAATGGATTAGTACATAGTAAACATAGTACCCCAGTAAATTCATTCACAACTTGTGCTCAGGCCAGAGACTCTGAGCAGCTGTTGAATACCTGCCTCTGAGAATGAGTAGGGACCAACAGAAGAAACACGTGTATTCTAATTGCATTTTCTTCCTCCCTGCACTCTTTCAGGGTTACTGAAAACCACATGCTCTTTTTTTTTTTTTAATTTTTTTTTTAATTTTTTATTTTTGCATTATAGCTGGTTTACAGATTTCTGTCAGGTTTTCCAACTGCACCATGTGGTGACCCGATTACATGTACATATATGGATTTGTCACATGTAATTAGATATAGTTCCCCGTGCATTACAGTTGGAGCTCCTTGCTATTCCATCATTAAAGCAGTAGTTATCCCCACTCCCTCCCACCCC
>PVHT020001751.1:1182842-1222348 GCA_004024745.2 Catagonus wagneri
CATTTTTTCATGTGCTTGTTGGCCATCTGTTTATCTTCTTTGGAGAAATGTCTATTCAGGTCCATTGCCCATTTTTCAATGGGGTTGTTGGTTTTTTTGCAGTTGAGCTGTATCAGTTGTTTGTATATTTTAGAGATTAAGCCCTTGTCAGTTGTGTCATTTGAAAAAATTTTCTCCCATTCTGTAAGTTGTCTTTTGGGAAAACCACATGCTCTTATTTCCAAGAAGAGAGGAAAGAAAGAGAGGCAAGACAGAGAATCAGAAGAGGGGTGTGATAAAATTTAATCTTTCAGAATGAAGAACTGAGACATCGTGTCTCCTTCACTGACTCATCTAAAGTCTGCAGGCCAACTCTAGTTCCATCACAGTAAGAAGGCAAAAGTTCCACATGGATTATTGGATATCTAACATCTGCTCCTACTTCCTTTTTTTAACGATATATGATATTTGACATCATTTCAGAGCCCTGCTTTGGCAAAACCAGCATTTTAACTGTTTAAATTCTGTTCATTTCTCAAGGCCAGGCTGAAGTCCCTTTTATGGTCTCTTGCGACCATGACAATGATCATTATTCACCTTGTTTGAAAGTCCATGACACTTGTTTATGGTACTCTTTGGGATTTCTTGTCAATTGCTCGGTACTTATCTTTAAAAATCTACAAATGTAATAAAATAGCATTAAAGTATTTGAAAATTAGGGAAAAATCATAATTCAATGCCCAAATTCAATAACTATGATCAATTATATAATTACATAATTTTCATAAGCATATGCTATATATTTGCCAAAATACTGTTTATATAGGTTTTATACTGAACTTTCATTATACTTCTTTACATCTCAACAATCTTTAAAGACTTCCGGGTAATATTACATTAAGTGGATATATCAAGAGTTATTTAAATATACACTATTGCAATGCCGGTAAATTATTCACATTTTTGTTATTATATATTATATTCCATGTTAAGATATTTATATTATGACTTTTAAAATATTTATATTATTATAAAGACATTCTTGAAGGGAAATTACTGGATCAAAAGGTTTAAACATTAACAATGTAATTGAAATTTTACAAGCTTTAGAGCTATAGACCTGAGTATAAATTTTAATTCACTCCTTTATGTGGCCTTAAGAATATAATTTAAAATCTTGTAGATCCAGTTTCTTATTGTATAATCAGGTGATACCACCAACTATGTATCTTTTTTTGTGTGAGTGTGTGTGTTTTTGGGGCCACAACTATGGCATATGGAGGTTCCCAGGCTAGGTGTTGAATGGAGCTGCAGCCACCAGCCTAGGCCACAGTAACTCAGGATCCGAGCCACATCTGTGACCTCATGGATACCAGTTGATTGGTTAACCACTGAGCCACAATGAGAACTCCTATGTATCATTTATGTAAAGATATTAAATATTAAAATTTAAGATATTAAAATTTAGCACAAAGTAAAGCTTATTAGTGATCATTATTATTTGTCTTTCTAAAAGAATTAAATCAATTTAGAATGCTTCTAGTTATGTATAAGAATATCAAAACACATTTTCTACTTAGATATATATTTAAGCAAATTGGTTGAGATTAAAATGTAGCATACTGTTTTAATTTGCATGACTGTGATTGCTAGGATGGATCTATACTAAGTGAATTCTCTCTTTGAATCTTCAGGTTGATGACCTTTGCTTATTTTGGATTCAAATTTTTATTTAATTTGTACAATTTATTTGTATCCTATATTTTTGAAAACAGTCTAGAAATCTATATTTTTAACTATGTATGTATTTATATATATACAAATATACTAATTATACACTATACACTACTTATGCATATACAAATATACTAATTTAAGATCTGGTACAATGTCATTTGCTTTTTTTCCCCATCATCTGAAATAACTTTCATAATAAAGTGCATGCACATAATAGGTGTACAAAAAATGTATTAAATAGGTATCAGATGATATCATTCTGTTTTTTGAAAATTAAATGAAAATGGCTAAGTATATCCAATAACCTTCCCCAAATAACAGAAATTTTAAGAACCTAAGTTATTGCAATTTCAGGTCATATATTTCTATTTCTGCAGAATTCTAGATCTCATTGATGTATTCCCCCTCATATTCATTCTTTTTCTTCTACTCTACAGCCACTAAAAAGTCACTTCATTCTCCCCTCAAAACTTTCATATTTGCAAGAGACATTGGTAAATGCTTGGAAACTTTATATTGGAACATTAATTTAGCATAGAATATAGAGTTCCCTGATACTGCAACATCACGTTGCTATTACCATTCTCTGGCATGAAAGCAGTATCTGTACTTCAAGATTTTTCATTTCTCTATTCTAGTATTTTATTATTCAGAAATATATTGATCAGGCATATATATATAAATGACCCATTAACATATACAGTATTACCTATTACGTTTCACTGAATCTAAAATTCAGTTATACAATATACTATTATTTTATGTACCACTGAAAAAGAAAAAATATTGCTACTTAAACTATGATAATCTATATGGGAAAGAAGAATGAGTACATGTATATGTATAACTGATTCACTTTGCTGTACACCTGAAACTAATACAACGTTGTAAGTAAACTACACTTCAATAAAAATTATTAAAAACTATGATAACTTTTTGATTTTAAAAACAAAATTCATAAATACTTATAAGAATACAAAAATACACAGCACACAAGAGGGTAAAATTCACAATGTCTGTCATCCAATCAAAGAACGCCAGGTATGCAAAACATCAGGATTACATAGCTTATAATGAGAATAAAAAATCAATTAATTGAAACAGAACTTATACAGATGTTAGAATTAGCAGGTGAAAAGATTAAAACAGTTATAACTACATTTCAGATGTTCCACAAGGTAAGTAGACAAAAACAATCTCAAAATTGCTTATAGGCAGACATGTAAAGCTAAAATGATAAACTTATTAGAAGAAAACAAGAATACATCTTCATGATTCTAGGTAGGTAAAGATTTCTAACATACAACACCAAAAGCAGAAGCAATAAAGGAAAAATGAAATAAAGGTCTTCAGAAAAATTAAAAACTTCAACATACCATAATAAAAGTGAAGAGTCAATACAAAGACTTCGAGAAAATGTTTAAATTCATATACCCAATAAAGGACTTCTGCCCAAAATATATAAAGAACACTTACAACTCAAAATAATAAAAGACAAATAACCCAATTAAAAATGAGCAAAATATTTAAACAGACATTTCATCAAAGGTATACAAAGGGTCAATAAGCATGTGAAAAATGTTCACTATCATTTGTCTTTAGGGAAAGCATGTTAAAACCATAACGAGATATCACTTCATATTCACAAGAATGAATATACTCACACTTCATATTCACAAGTCTCACCTTGCTGGTTGAAATGCAGACCAGTGCAACCACTTTGAAAAACAATTTCTTGAATGTTAAACAGAGAATTACCTTATAACTCAGCAAACCCACTCCTACACATCTAACCAAGGAAAATGAAAACATATGCCTACACAAAGTAGTAAACATGATTGAAGTGTACTTAAAACACTTCAATCATTGTGTGTAAACTATACCTCAATAAGGCTGCTTTTAAAATAGCAGAGACATGGAAAGTATAAAAAGACTCAGATACACTGGATTTAATTAAAAGAAGATTGAATATCATAGATAAAAAGATGAGTGGATTTGAAAACATTGCAGAAGAAACTATCTAGAATGAATTAAAGTTAGGAGAAAGAATTTTAAAACTAAGAAAACATCATTGGCTATGCGACAACTTAAAGCCATCTACTGTATGTGTAATTGAAGTTCCTGCAGGAGAAGTGTGTGTCAGTTGTGGCATAGAGTGACAGAAAGCAAGTCTGAAACTATGGATGAGACTTCCCAAACTTAAAGAAAATTATAAACTCACAGATCCAAGACGTTCTATGAACCCCAAACATAAGAAACATAAAGAAAACTACACTAAGGCACATAAAAATCAAGTTATTCAAAACTAATGATAAAAAGAAAATCTTTAAAATTTTATATTACATAGAGCGGAACAAATAACATCAGTTTCTTATCGGAAACAAATGCAAGAGAGAAACCCAGAATTCTATATCAAGCAAAAACACTTTAAAAATGAAATAAAATAAGGTTTTTTTTTTTTTAGAGTGCAAAGCTGAAGAGAAAAAGTACCACCAGCAGATTCACCTTACAAGTATAAAGTGCTTCAGAAAGAGGAAAGTGAAATAAAGTAGAAATATGGATCTATACAAGGACTGGTGGACACCAGAAACGGTAACTACAAGGACAAATATATCATATTTTTATATTGTTTAAATTTTTAAAAAGATAATCACTTAAATAAATATAAAACAATGTGTTTTGAGGTTCATAACGTAAATAAGTAGAATATATGACAACAATAACATAAAGGCTGGGAAGTGGAAATGCACATATTGTAAGGTTCTTATTCTACATGTGAAGAGATATCACTTGAAGAGTGTGATAAGCTAAAAATGTATATTGTTATCTGTAAAAAAACACAAAATAAATAAGTTACAACTAATAAGCTAATAAAGGGGAGATAATTGAGTACTCAAAAAATCTCAATTTATCAAAGTGATTTGAGTGACAGAGGAAAAAGGACAAGTAGAAACAAAGAGCAAAATAAGAGACTTAACCATATCAATGATTACATTAAATGTAAATTGTCTAAATATCCAATTATAAGACAGACATTGTCCGACTGGATGACAAAGCAAGACTCAGATATTTGCTACTTACAAGAAACTTAGTTTACATATAGAGACAGAACTAGGTAAAAATTAAAGGGTAGAAAAAGAGAAGCTATCCCAATACTATTAAAAGCTGGAGTGGCTATACAAATATGAGGAAAAGGAGATTTTGGAGCAAAAAATATTACCAGAGAAGAAAGCTATTTTATAAGGATAAAAGCATCAAATTATCAAGAGGACATATGATCTTAAATATTTAATTAATACTCAGTTGAGTATTACAACACATAAAACAAAAACCAGTGGTACTGTAAGCATAAAGAGACGAATGCACAATTATACTCAAGATTTCAGTAATACTTTTTTCAATAACTGGTTTGAACAATTGATAGAACAACTGATACAACAATATGGAAGATTTCTCTAACACTATCAATTACTTTGGCCTAACTGACTTTTTTTGTTTTTTGTTTTTTTGCTTTTTAGGGTCACACATGTGGCATATGGCGGTTCCCAGGCTGTGGGTCGAATTGGAGCTACAGCTGCCAGTCCACACCACAGCCACAGTAATGCAGGATCTAGGATCCGAGCCACATCTGCAACCTACGCCACAGCTCCTATAAGGATCACGCCGCCGCCAGATTCTTAACCCACTGAGTGAGGCCAGGGATCGAACCTGCAACCTTATGGTTCCTAGTCAGATTCATTTCTGCTACACCATGATGGGAACTTCCAGGCCTAATTGACTTCTACAGAACATTCTCACCAACAACAAAACAAAATCGACCAAGATATACTATATTATTGGTCATAAAATAAATTTCAATAAAATTTAAGGGATTTAAGTAGTACGAAAACTGTTTTTTGACTACAATGGAATTAAATTAGAGACGAGTCAGAAATATTCAGAAAACACCCAATTATTGGGAAACTAAATAGCATGCCTTCTAAATATTCCCTGGGTAAAAGAAAATCAAAGTGGAATTAAAAATTATTTTGAATTTGATGGATAAGAAGACAACATGTCAGGATGTGTAGAATATCTTTTTTTAACACAGTACTTGGAAATTTATAGGTCTACATACATATAATGCCAAAGAAATAAGGTCTTGAATAAATACCTCAGTTTCCACTTTACAAAACTAGAAAAGAACACATTAAACTCAAGCCAAGCAGAAGAAAGGTAATAATAGAGAACAGAGTGGAAGTCAGTGAAACAGAAAATCAGTAGAGGAAATCAATGAAACTAAACCGTGGTTCTTTGAAAATACTAATATAATTGATAAACTTCTAAACAGACTGACCAGGGGAAAAAAACCGAGAATATGCAAATTGGCTATATCAAGAATGAAAGAGCTGATAACACTACAAATTCTATAAATATTAAAGAGGAAAATTAGAGAATGTTGTGAACAAGCTTATGCCAATAAATCTAACAATGTACATAAAATGTGTATTTCTTAAAAGACACAAACTACTAAAGTTCACTTAAGAACAAACATAACCTGAATAGTCATACATCTATTAAAGCAAGATTTCTCAAAGTCAGCACTATTGATATTAGGGCTAGATAATTCTTTGTTAGGAGGGCTATTTTACACATTTATAGGAAGTTTAGCAGCATTTTTGGTCTGTGCTCAGCATTTTTGGTCTGTACTGTAGAAGTCTCCCTACCACCAGTTGTGACAACCAAAAAATGTCTAAAGACATTGCAGATTGTTCCCCAAGTGGGTCAAAATTGCTTTGGTTTAGAAACATTATGTTAAACAAATTGAAATTGTAGTTAAAGACCTTCCCACAAAGAAACTCCAGGGCAAAATGGGTTCACTTGTGATTTCTACCAAGTATCCAAAAAAGAAATCATATCAATTCTATAAAAAAATTCAGAAAACTAAAAAAGATGAAATACTTCTCAACTAATTCTATTACCCAGCATTCCTTTGATAACCAAAATCATAACAAAACACTACAAGAAATGAAGACTATAGACTGAATCTATCATAGACACAAAAATTCTAAAGAAAATTTTAGCAAACTGAATCCAACAATGTGTAAAAGAAATAATACATCATGACCAAGTAGGATTAATCTTGGGAATGCAAGGTTGGTTTAACATTTGAAACTAATCAATGTAATTTGCCATATTAACAAATTAAAGGTGAAAAAATATGTTAGTTTCAATCTCAGAGAAGTGTTTTACAAAATCCAACATATATGACCAATACAATCAGCAAATTAGGAATAAAATGAAACTTCTAGAACCTGATAAAAAGCATCTATGAAAAACCTACAGCTAACAACACACAATGGTGAAAAGATAAGTACTTCCCACTAAGATCAGAAACAAGAATGTCAGCTGTCACTGCATCTATTTGCCCTTATACTAGATTTTCTAGTCAATACAATAAAGTAAGAAGAAGAGATAAACAGTATACAGATTGAAAAGAAAGAAGTCATATTCTCTTTATTCACAAATGGAATCCCATCTACGTAGAAAATCTGATGGAATCAACAAAAAAGGTACTAGAATTAATAATTGTGTTTGTGAAGTGACAGATATAAAATCAATATACATACAAACCTTAGTTGTATTTCTGTTTGCAAATTATGAATAATTAGAAAATGGAATTTTAAAATATTGATGAGCATAAAACTATAAAATATTTATGAATATATCTGAAATTATGTAAAATATCTATAAACTATAAAACATTGCTTTGAAAATTTTTTATCTTAATATATGGAGATATATATTTATATATAGGCTAGATATATATTTATATATTTATTTATAGGTTAGAAGACTCAGTAATATTAAAACTTTGACTCTCCCCACTTACCAAATTATCTAGCCATTATATTCCTAGGTATTTTACCCACAGGAAGGAAAAAAACATAAATCCATATAGAAACTTGTATATAAATGTTTATCACTGCCTTATCTGTAATTACTCTAAACAGGAAACAACTCAAAGGTCCATCAACAAATGAATACATAAACAAATTGAGGTATATACAAACTATGAAACCTACTTAGCAATACAAATGTCATGTACAATTGATGCACACAAGGCAGCAGGACAGAAAGGAAATATACTCTATATATCTTACTATTAATTATTACATTTTTACTTGTTGACATAGCACTATTATCTCATCTTAGGATCCTAACTGGTCCCAGACACAATGTCATTAAATTGTTTGAGCCTTGGAAAAATGTATTTTAACCTGTGAGATATAATTTAGATAATTTTCAGTTCCTCTCTACACAAACTAATGTGTGGTCTTAACACAGTGCCCGGTACATACCTTCTCACACCTTCTTACTAAATCACTACCCATAAGCCCCATATCTTTCTTTCACAGATATGGGTTTTCTGATCTCTGTCAGCTTTCCTAGGCTTCTTTGCATCAAACAAGCAACAACAACAAAACTTATACTTCTGAAACCAAGCAGTGAGCTGTGGGGCTCCTGGGCACAAAAGCCTTTCTGTGTCTTTCATTTCTTATTCTTAGGAAATGGGCCTTATTCAGCCTCCATGGCCTTCCCAGAGCTCCAAGTGCAGCTTCAGACATTTGCTGATCAGGGAAGGGATGGGATGCAGAGACAAGAGAGGAACAGTTAAGCAACAATAATTCAGCCTTGAAGCAGGGTCCTGGTTCCCCGTCTAGGAATACACATGATGATGTAGGCATCTTAAACACCTAAGAGAAAAGTTATATTCCTTATGCTGCCTTTGGAAATGAATGCTTTAAAACTGAATAACATGGAGCCCCTCCTTCTCCCTCACTTAATTGCACCCTTAACACAATTAGGCACCCTGAGCACAAGGGCCTGTGGGTTAGCACATGATACTTTTGGGAACTTTTCTAGTTTGTTCTAATCTCTGATCAGTATCCCTTTTCATAAGTACTGTTATTCTAGGAAAAGTCAAGATATCATAGCCTAGAAGCCCACTATCAGGATCTCGCTGAGGTCTCCTGACATCAGCTTCAATGACTAAGATTCCCTGAAAGAAGAATGCATGTTTGCCACAACCCTGATTCTTATCTGAAATCCTGTTTTTTCTCCTTTTAGACTATAAAAATCTCTGCAGTTCTTCCCAAAGGAGGGCACTGTCTTTAAGGTATTAGCCTGCTGTGGCCTCCTTTGCCTGGCAAAGCAATAAAACCTATTTTTTTCTCCTTTACCCAAAACTCTGTCTTCATGTTCCTATTTGGCATTAGTGGACAGAGGCTGAGTTTCAGCAACATTTCACCTGCCTCCTGCTTTTTTTGCTATCAGGAAAAAGCTAGAAACAGAAGTTAAATAAAAATTAACTAGGATTCTGGGTAAGAAACACCCTCAGTGGGGAAAGTATTAGTGTATATATTCTAAGTACAAAAGATGTTCCTCCATTTTCCTTTGCATGAAGTAGTGAACTTCATTGCCTTTCTAGTGCTTCCAGCAATTCAAAAGAATTGTGTTGCAAATGCACTATGAATATTGTATCTATATTTGAGTACAATAGAAAATTATGAATCATTTCTACTCAGTGTTGTAAATTTAATTTTCAAAAATATTATAAAATGAAGTAAATATTATAAAGATGCTTTTAGATGACATTTAATTACAATGCAGGGTAATTTATTTTACCAACTAGAGTATCTTGGGCTAATTGCATTTATTTATGTTTTATGCTTGTGGCATCATAACAAACAACCTATCCTGTACGCTCATTTCACTATTTTTTGAATCCTGAGAGATATTCTGGATTATCTTCTAAATTTTGGTAATGCTTCTTAATTGTAAGGGGAATATTTCTTTGCCCTTACACCTCCTTTGTGGAAGAATGCTTTGATCTCCCTAGAAGTTTAATTGCATTTCATGGAATAGTTCCTCTGTGCAATTAGGTCTAGGCTTGGATGCTGAGTGTGTTTTCTTTCATGTTTCTATTCAGTCATTTCTGTGGCAAATTTTCTGTCTCACCAATGTGTGCTTTCATCTCAGCCTCTGGTAACTGTAACTTCTAAGTAGCCACATTCTTTCATCTGATAAAGATAGGCTCTCTGATCACCCTTGCAGTGTTTTTGGCAAGTTTGCCTTTAATTATGTTAATTATTCTTCCCTTGTACAGATAGTTAATGAATAGTTCTAGTTAAGATATTGTCATATATCTTGTTGGGTTCACTCTACTAGGATGGTGATCGTCATCAATAGGGTAAATAGTCTTAAGTCTCCCTGCTCATTAAATGAAATGTGTTCTTTAAACTTGAGTAGGATTATTTGGGTTTGCTTCTCTGAAAATGAAAATAAATATTTCATCTTGGTAAGTGGCAGATTTCTATCCAAAGACCAAATAGTGAAGGTCTATCCAAATGACAACGTGCTTCCTGGTTCTCCTTCTAAAATTTTTATTCTGTAGTCCCCAGAGGACCCAGTTAATATTAGCACCATAGTTCTCTGATATCAAGATAGCAAAAGACCCTGTATCTTAAGAAAAAGCAGAAAGCAGCCAACTAAATAGTCCTGTGCACACTATTTCGTTCCCTTACACAAGTAAATTCATTCTATTCAAGAAGTGTGGCCTAATGGTTAGAGGTGAGCCAAGAGTTTCACTAGCAATTCTGAAGAGGTATTTGGTGAGCTAGGTAGAGAACACCGGCAATAGTGGACAATCAATCTGTATCTCAGTTTCTCCATCTTTAAAGTCAAAAACGAAAAAGACAGAAACAGACTCAGACATAGAGAACAGATTTATGTTTACCAAGGGGGAGAGGGAAAGGCCTGATATGGACCAGGAGTTTGTGGTTAGTAGATACAAATTATTACAGTTAGAATGGATAAGCAATAAGGTCATATGATATAGCACAGGACTACATTCAACCTCTTGGGATAGAACATGATGGAAGATACTATGTAAAAAAGATAGTATGACTGGGTCACTTTCCTGTATAGCAGAAATTGGCACAACATCGTAAATCAACCATACTTTAATTAAAAAAAAAAGAAACACAGCAATTTCCAGCCACCTTAGAACTGCATAAACCAGCCGACATCTCAAATGTGTGCATAAAAAGCATATTACAACTGCCTGAAAATATCTTATTTAGTAAGGTTTTAAAAAATGAATAAATGCTCAATCAGTAAAATGATCAACTGTGGCTAATTAATTCAGGTTTTCTTTATTTATAAATCTATCCATCTATTCAAAATTTTTTTTGCACATCATCTAAGTGCCGGAAATTGTAAAAGGTAATGTTGATACAGTAATGAATGAGGAAGGTAGTGTCTGTGCTCTAGTGTAGTTTATATTCCCATTGTGACCTAGGGATAGAGAACATGCAAAAGGGTAATGTGATGGGGGCTGGGGAGAGGGATGGCTCTTTAGAGTAAACAGTTAGGGAAGGACTCTCTTGAGAGGGCAATGTCTGGGCTCATACAAAGTAACAAAGAGTGGTCCCAGCAGATGAACATTAAGGTACGTGTCTTCCAGGGAAGGAACATGCTTAATCGGTTTAAAAACAGAAGCCCAAGGTGGTTCAAGTGAATGTGACTGAGAGCAGTCTGAGACGAGATTTGCAAGTAGAAAGGGATGCATCATGAGCATCTTCAAGAACATAATAAAGATTTCAGAATTATTCTAAATACTATGGGACACTGTTGGAGAGTTCAGCAGGGGTGTATTATGATTTGATTGGTGATTGCTATGTAGACACTGAATTATAAAGACCTAGAATGGAAGTGAAGAGAACAGATAGAAGACTCTTGAAGTCATCTAAATGGCCAGTTATGGCTATAGTGGAATTGGTAACAAGTGCTTGGATTTGAGATAAAGCTCAATGGTTTCATAATGATTTTAGTTGAGGAACAGGTGGGAAAGAAACAGGGCTCAAGATAACTTCCAGGTTTTTTGCCTTGAACAAGGGAATAGTGATTGGTGACATTTACTCAGGAAGAAAGAACTGTGAAGAGAAATAGAGCAGTGAACCAAGAGTCCAGTTTTATTTACCTTTGTTAATGTAAAGTTTCCTATGAGATACCTTAATGCAGATATCATATCTACATATGAATGTAGCTCTCAAGCCTAGGATAGAAATAGACACTAGGCAGTAATAACTGCATAGATGTAACTGAAACTAGAAATAGTCAATCAATAGGGAAAAACAGATTGACCAGGACAGAGTGCTAGGGTTTTCAATAGTTAGAGGCTAAGCAGAAGGTAAGGAACCAACCTAGGAGACTTGAGATAGAGGAGAATACCATGATACAGAATCTATGAGAATAAGGTTTCAAGAGGAAGACATTGGATAAATATTTTCAGTGCTTCTGAGAGGTCAGAAAGATGAGAAATTTCCAAAATGGAAGTTACTGTTGGTCTTGATGGAACAGATTTGAAGGCAGGAATTGGGATGAAAACCAAAGGAGATAACGTGGAATCATTAAGAGAAACAAGAGTCTATGAGTAAAGGGGAAAAGGCAGGATCATGGTTTCATGCTGCTGCATCTCTATACGTCACTGTTAAAGCTAATAAGCATTTTAAGAGTTAATTCTTAGGCTCAGGATTGTCAGTTTATTTTTGTTTGTGTCTTGGGGGAGGACTTTATTAAAAATTATTCAGCTCTTTTTCATGTGCAAGGTACTGTTTTAGGCTCTTTGAGTTTTCATTAATGAACAAGACAAACAAAGGTTCTTTCATGTAGCTTAGTTTTTGACAGAGGAGACAAAGAATTGAAATAGTACGTGAGTATATTACATGTAGTCTAGAATGTGATAAGTGCTTCAGAAAAGTGTTAGGAGTAGAATAACAGGGGCCTGAAGTACGGGGTGGGTGGTGGAATTTAAATGGAGTGGTCATACTAGACCTCATTAAATGATGACTTTTCTGCAAAAAAAATGAAATAAGTGAGTATTTGGTTAGGTGGTTATCTGGAGAAAGAGCGTTCCAGATAAAGGGAACCACTAGCACAAAGACCTCAATGCAGAGATAAAGAAGGGAGGGCGGAATACTCTAGAGTGAAGTGAGTGAGAGGATCAATGCAGGAAAGAAGGGGAAAAGGGTGGCAGGGTCACCTGAGGGCTATTTTCTTTATCTTCAGTGAAACAAAGAGCAATCAACTACAGAGTTTTGAGAAATGATGGTTATGATCTGTCTCAGCCAACCGGGAGATAACGGTATCTAGGATCAGGGTAGGAGTGGAAGTAATGCAAAATGATGGTGTTTTGGAATAACTCTGAAAGCAGAACAAAGAGGATTCCTTCGTGCATTAGGTGTCAGGTACGAAAAAAAGAGAAGTCTAGGATGGCTACAGGATTACTGGACTAAAATTTAAGAGGATATAGTTGCCAACAACAGTGATCAATAAAGTAGTAGATGAAGTAGATTTAGGAATAAGAGTTCATAAAGTCTGAGATGAGATATTCAAGTAGGCAGTTGGATATACAACCCTGTGGGTTGGGTACTTTACACAGTGTCTGTTAAGAGCTTTCAGAACCATGATAAACCTATTAATGCTATCTTCTCAGCTTCACTTAAATCCTATTAAGTTCCCCCAAATACCAGATCAAGTCCTATGGGCACGTGAGATGAGACAAAATGGTAAGCACCAACATTTATAAACCAAGAATACAACCTGGGTGATGCTAATAACAATGCAGAGTAACCAGATGTTTTCAACAGTTTCAATCACTTGCACTAAATATTTTAGAATTTTAACCCTCTTAGTTTGGATATGTAGGGTAGGGCAACACTGGGCTGAAAGCTGTTTTTTTCCTCTATAATGGCCACACCAGGTTCCACATATTAAGTAAAATGGCAGTGAGAAAGAGGTTTTTCAACAAATAACTCTGGACAGTGTATATCATATCCTGGCAACCCAAAGAAAGATGCCCTTGACCCAGTTTATCTTTGGCAAATGTCTCTGTGTATATGTGTCTCTTATAAAATATGACAAGGACAAAGAGATAATAACTGGTACAGTCAACCCCTCAGAAAACTGCAAGTTTTAAACAACAAAAAGTTAAATGGGCAAAGAGGAGACCTCTGATTTGAAATACCTGATGCAATTAGTGATTGCCATTACATGTTCCCTATTAGCCTGACTTGCTTAAGCACAAGGAAAAGTTCAGGGTCTAAGAGCTAATCAGGAAAAATATCACCAAGCTTTGGGGTCAGTTAATTAACAGTAAAGTCATATTTTTCACGGATTAAGTCAGGCTCTTCCTTTTGACCTCATTTAATTGCTGCTTTTAAAAGACTACTAGAATAGTACTCTCATACTAAAATGTATTGAAATTCAGCGTTCTTTTGAGGTGTGATGAGACTAGAACTTAAAAACACTGGGGTATAAGTTTAAATTGGCACACTTGGTGAAAAGCAATAGACATTGTGTGTCATGAGACAATGGATATTGTGTAACTGTAAATGTATATGTGACAATAAACATTAAGTTGCAGAGAAATACTGATAATTTGACTATACTCATAAAGTTTACCCTACAGAAATGTGGATAATGATACATATGAAATAAACATATAAAAGTATTGATCATAGCATTATTTGTAACACTAAAAACTTGGGATCCTAAATGATCCAAATTATTCAAATCAATTATAGCAATTCATTGGTATAGTATAAACACTAAAAAGGTGAAAATATAAGTGAATGACATTCTTTATGATTTAGAGTTGAGGTTTATTAAAGCAGCACAAAAAATTTCACATCTGAATTGTGTAAAAAATATTCACGTATACTTCTTACACATACAGAAATGAATACTTTAACAGTAATTACATCCACATTATAGACTATGGGGTTAGTTAATTTTTTCTTCATATTTTCCTGTTTTTTTTAATAATAAGCATATAATTCTTTTATAGTCAGAAAAATAACCAAACTTGTTCTTCAAAAATAAATTTGTAAGCCTTTCAGCTTAGTTTTCTACATCTTTAATTTTTGGTCACTTTAGAGAAACTTAATAAACTTTGTTGTTTTTTCTACTTTCTTATTAACCTGGTACTCAAAAGGAAAAATGTTTAACTGTTACCAACACATTAGTGGTAATTCTAAGGCTAGATGTTGTTATAGCTTGTGGTCCACCCCAGGGAACAAGTTCAGATACTAAGAATTGCTAATGCTTTGTTCTAAATTTCCCTGGAAAAATAGAGACTATTTTCTCACTTTCACCCTTGGATATTGTAAAGTAAATATCATAAAATAAAAATGAAGTCACATATATTATTAAAAATCCTTAACTACTCACATTAAATAAAGTATTTAATTTTATTTTTTAAAAGTCTTATTTTTATTTTATTTTTTGTCTTTTTAGGGCTGCACCCACAGCATATGGAGGTTCTCAGGCTAGGGTTCGAATTGGAGCTGTAGCCCTAGCCTATGTCACAGTCCCAGCAACGTGGGATCCGAGCAGCTTCTGCAACCTATACTATAACTCAAGGCAACGCTGGATCCTTAACCTACTGAGGGAGGCCAGGGACTGAACCTGCATCATCATGGATACGAGTCAGATTCATTTCCACTAATCCATGACATGAACTTCAAAGTATCTGATTTTATATAAAATATTTTGTATATGTAGTATGTAATATTGCATTTTGAGTACAAATTCATTTTAATCTCCATTCTTTCTTATGAGAACAGTAAGGATTATAATTTTCTATAATAGAGAAATGAAGAATTTCTTTTTCTGTCAATAGTCAATCCCTTTGACTCTTGCCTCCACTACAAAACACATGGATATATTTTGTAGCAAACGCAATGACTAAAAGGCTAATAAAATTTAAATTTTGTAGGTCCAGTCATGTTAAGCCATGAGACTGAAATATACCTGCAGATTCCCAATTTTGATATCGTCTTTCTGCTCACTGGAATAATATCAAATTATCAGAGCCTGTCACCAATTCTGCCTAGAAGCAAATACTTAAAACTACCTGTTGATAGATGGAGCTGAGCTGATAAAATCTATCACATAGATATTTTTGCCTAATATACATGAAGAAAAAAATATGTTACCATTTTTAGTAAGCAAAAGAGTAATTTTTCATTTCAAACAATAAGCGAATTTCTTAAAAAAATAAGTGACTTTCTTGAATAATATAAATTAAGTACTACATTAGCAAATAAAAAATAGACTCTCTCTGAGAGGGCTCATTTATATTTAGAAAAAATATCTATATTCATTTCCATTTTTCATAGTTAGCAGTTAGAGACAAGCATTTTTAATGACCAACAACTATGATGTTACTATATTAAACATTTTCATTGCTCTTTCAAAAATGCAAATTATTTATTGATTTTTAAGGTGCTGAATGCTTGAGTTAGGCAGTACGGTATTTTAAAATATTAAAAGCACCAGTTAATCAAGTCTTGCCCAGACAAGCAACTAACACTTATTAACTGATCTGACCTTAAGCTTATCCATCTGTAAAGGTAGCAATCCCTACACCTGTATAGATGATTGTGATTGATGTTCAATTAGACGGAGGCATGGCTCTGTAAGTATGATCTTCAACATCCCCTAAGAGAGTTTGAATTGTTTCAGATACCTGGGTTCCACATTATACCTACTGAATTTGGAATCTGGGAATTAGCATTTCTCATGCACCTCGGGTGATATTTATACATACTAAATTAAGCAAAAGATATCAACATTTGGATAGTTTTTAAAGAAATGAATAAACTATAATTTTTCCAATGAGGGTGAATTACTTTATATAGTATGTAATATCATATTCATATCCTTTAATTTTGACTACTAATATCTATGTGTTTTATATGTAATAATAATTCTAATAATTATAATTACCTATTAATAAGTTTTTAAATGCCTTGAGATATAGGAAGATATGTCCCTTTTTGTGTGCAGGTGCATCCTCAAAAAATACGATGCTGGGTGTTCCCTGGTGACACAGTGGGTTAAGGATCCAGCCTTGTCACTGCTGTGGCACAGACCACCCACCAAGGAATTCCAAGCTCAAAACAGCCTGGCTCCAGACATGTTGGCAGTGTTGAGGACTTTTTTATTTTTTTGGTCATATATACATGGTGCTCATGTATATATCTACTAATGCTATGTTAGATATTAGAACAAGGAAGAGCTAAAGAAATATTAACTACATTTACCTTTACATGGATATGAAAGATATTCTGGGCAATTATGTACTCTCCCTACTAATTTTTCTGTTCCCTCAAGATTATGTCAAATTGAATTGAAAAGTAAAGGGAAAGAAAAGCTGTCCCAAACAATGCAAAGTTGAGAAAGAAAACCATTTCTGAGAAAGGTAAGAGAGGTGGGCATTTCAGGAAACCCCTAAATTTTCATACCTTCGCATTCCTGTAGCCTAGGAAGTTCCAATGTGACAAGCTAATCTTAACTGGTGAGGTGTTCAATCCTAATCACCTGAAGATAGGCATTTAATAAGTATTTTTTCAGACAAGAATACACAAAGGACTATTTTGTGCTTTGACTTAACATTTCTTGTAGCTCAAAATCAGTATTTCTAGAGGAAATAGCACATCTCTACATTCATAAAGTACATATTGGTTTCTTCTTGCACCCCATTCTTCAATTTTCCTTTGGAAAATCTGATTCCCATATTTTCATGCAAGCATTATTTACTTTTTGACTGAAAACACAAAGTCATTCCTATTTATGAACAATTTCTTATAACAAAACCTGGCATTTCTTTTCACTACCATTTGCAGTCTACTTTTACAAAAAATAATGCATGCCAAAAATGTGCATAATCTGGAAAATAAAGAGACAAAGAAGAAGCCTTCTCTTAATCAGTAAATGTTCTGAAGTGGGCTTATCACTGCAAGAATTTTCATGATCTAGACCTGGTAGTAATCCCCACGTGTGGCTACTGAGCCCTTGAAATGGCTAAATTTTGATGTGCTATATAAGGATAAAATACACAATGGATTTTGAAAATCTGCACAAAACTGCAAAATATCATACTAACAATGTTATACTGATTACATGTTGAAATGATGATATTTTGGATGTAGTGGGTTAAATAAAACATGATGTTAGTCGATTTCATTTTTCAAAAAGCTTTCTTATGATGTGGCTATTAGAAAATGTTAAATTGTATATGTGGTTCACAATATGTTTGTATTGGAAAGTCGTGATCTAGATTAAGAAATGCACTGCTATTGTTCCATGTAGCAATTAGATTTGGCAATATGGAGCATAATTTCATATTGTTACAAGTAGTGGGAGGGTTTTGATAGAAACTCTTCCATCCATTGGCTTTAGGTGGATAACTGGTCTAATTAGATGTAATGTTAAAACGGCCCCAGAGGAGGGAGGGGAAGGAAATGTGGACTCATTTCCAAGTCCTCAAGTCACACACTCCTGGTTGACTGGTTTGCTTAGCCAAGCTGAAACCAGTCTTATTGTCATGTTGGACACATTAATTGGAGAGCAGACTAATTTGCAAGAATGCGTTAGTGCCCTTTAAAAGGTGATTTAAAATTCAAAATGATGGAAATGGCATAAAAGCATGCTTGTCTGATCACTCCTCAGAATCCATCTTGAAATCCCTACCATTCTTCTGTCTTCATTGTTAGAATTCAAGCACACGGTAAAACATTTAAAATTCACAAACACCACACTCCACACCCTAGCACAAATAATTATCCTTCTGTTAAAGACAGACAGGGATTTCCTATCATCAGACACATGGGGATTATAAGTGAAAATACAGTCTGTAGGTTTAGTCAGGGTTTCACATATAGGAATAAAACATAACATCACAGTAACATCACCAAACACTTTGCAACTGAATGGAAGAAGTTCTGCCTTATTCCATTAAAGGCGGCCAAGGAATTTGGGAAGGACCTCCACCTCTAACATAGCTTCAGTAAAACTGATATACTCACTTTATAGTTATGCATAATTTTACATCCATTATCGCATTTAACACTCATAGGCAAGAATGACATTACCATCTACATTTTGAAGAAAAGGAAACAATCCAGGCTCTTAAAGTCAAATCTTCTGACTCTGCTCTTTCACTATATCAGAGGTAGGAAGTAAACACTATACACTGCCAGCTCGAAGACCGAACCTGGACTTTTACACAAACAAGGTAGAGATTAATAATATGGAGAAGAAAAGTGAGCACGACAATGCCTTTAGAAGCAATGTATTCAAAGAACATGACTTTAAATTTGGAATTTACAGAATGTAAATCTGAAGAGTCCTCCATTTCCTTATGCATGCATATACTTCTCATAGAATGTAACAAAAAGCATTTTACTATGACCTGATAAAGGGATTGTGTTGATTTTAATTCAATAATCTTAGATCTTTGGCCCAAAGCCAGAATTATATGTGAGAGAAGAGTTCTAAGTGGTCACTTTCTCAAGCACCAATTCATCCAGATTTCTCATATAAAATATGCAAAAGAATACAATCTCAGAAAGGGCTCAGGAATACTGAATAAAAAGGAGGTTTCAGAGCTAAAGCAGAGCATTATTTACAGAGTTTGTTTGGGAAGAGATTAGGTTCCTCACAGACATACTGGGTTCCATAAAGACAGAGGAAAGAAAAATTGCCTTTAGCATAAGTACGAATTTTGTAAAAGTGGAAGTTGGCCATAAAAATCAATCAATGAATGCTAATTGATACCTCTCTGGAATTCAATTCTTATCATAGCCCTAAGAAATAAAATCAAGCACCATCTCCTATATACTGTGTTTAATAAAAACAAAAAAAATTAAAAACCAATCAGAACATGATGGAAGACAGTATAAGAAAAAGAATACACACGCACGCACACACACACGCGCACACACGCACACACACACGCGCACACACACACACACACACACACACACATATATAAATATGATTGGGTCCTATGCTGTACACTACAAATTGACACAACACTGTAAATCAACTATACTTTAATTAAAAAAAAGAAAAAAATCCATCAGAACCAATTAAGATCAATCTAGATATACACTCAAAATATGTGCCAGCCTTAGCATACTGGATTCAAACCCAATACAGATGGCTGTGTCTTTGTCACCCATGTGTTAATATATATTGTAAAATGTAGGTGTTCCGTTAAAGCTTACTGAGTGAATAGCTGAAAGAAAGAATGAATGGCTAAAAGATGTACTAGCATGCACAGGTACTTAGATTTGTTTTTATAGATGAGAGCAATTGTGGCTGGGTTCTAGCCACATATTTGCACTGAATCTCCCCATGGTGGGCTGTTGGCACTCAAGGAGTGGAAGAATAAGAAGGCTGAGCTTTCTTCTCTGCCAAACGAGGTTGTCGTTGCAAAGCTTAAACTCAATTTTGGCTTCACCAGTACCTTTGGTCTAAATTAGCAAAAAGATCCATCCCTCACGGGAGAAAACATCAACGTCAGGGAAAAAATGGACCTTAAAATGCAAAGAACCTTGGTCCTAATAATGATTTATCCCCCTAGTTCTGAACTTCACTAATATGCTTTCCTGCCTGTTTGTGGGATATACTATCAGAATGTGATGGCCTTGGACTTGTAAATAACTGGCAGCATAACTCACAAGCTGAGTGATACAGTTGGTTTGACTTCCTATATATTCAGTATTTCATTAAATACAGAATATATACTATGATAACTTATAAAATGATTTCTAAAAGTCACGCTTGAGCACACTTGATGATGAAGACAATGTAAAAATGTCCTCCCCCTTCTAGAGCCATGAGGTATAGGAATTGAACCAGAATGAAAGGATACCTCTGTTGAATCTATAGTTGAGCAACATGCCTGCGGAAATCTGGGTCAACTCCTGGCTCAGTTCCACTCAGTACAGGAAAGATAATGAGCTGACACAGCAAGTGAGTTCTAACTTTGCAGGGTAAGCTAAAGGGCACACAGAATGCCTTCCCCTACTTATCTATTTAACACATGGATTTTAGACTCAGTAGCTCCAGGAGGCTCTGAACTGCGCATGATGCCCAGAAGTTTGTCTTTTCCTGATCCTTTGCCCCTAATTTTGTTTTTTTTGTCTTTTTGCCTTATCTAGGGCTGCAACCACAGTATATGGAGGTTCCCAGGCTAGGGGGTCTAACAGGAACCTTCGCCACAGCCACAGCAACGCGGGATCCGAGACGCGTCTGCAATCTACACCACAGCTCACAGCAACGCCGGATCTTACCCACTGAGCAAGGCCAGGGATCAAACCCACAACCTCATGGTTCTTAGTCGGATTCATTAACCACTGAGCCACGACGGGAACTCCCTTTGCCCCTAATTTTTATCAGGAAGTCAGCCAGGGAGAGTGGCACAGTGTCACCCAGTAAAAGACTTGCATATTCTTTTCTATAGAATCAGAGTTATTCTACTATTATTTCCTACTTCAGGGGATTTCACACAAACAATGTTTCTTCAGTCTTCATTTATGTAGAAGCTTTTTTTTAGAAAAATAAGTAAGCCCTTTAAAAAAATTGGTGGCTTCATGCCTTTATTTAGCATGCATATTAAAAGCACTGAACACTTACTAGCCTTTGGGCACATTAGCACATGAACCTAAGGGTGAATGTATCTTTTTTGGTGAAAGTTTTGTCTGGATATATGTCCAGGAGTAGGATTGCTGGGTCATATGGTAGTTCTAAATTTAGTTTTCCGAGATACCTCCATACTGTTTTCCACAGTAGGTGCAGCAATTTACACTCCCAACAACAATGTAGAAGGGTTCCCTTTCCTCCACATCCTCTCCAGAATTTATTCGTTGACGCGTTAATAATGGCCATTCTGACCAGTGTGATGTGGTACCTCTCTGTAGTTTTGATTTGCATTTCTTTAATAATTAGTGATGTTGAGCATTTTAGTATTGGAGGTCCTAGCCACAGCAATCAGACAAACAAAAGAAATAAAAGGTATCCGAATTGGAAGAGAAGTGGTAAAATTGTCACTCTATGCAGATAACATGGTAGTATATATAGAAAACCCTAAGGACTGCACACAAAAACTACTGGAACTGATTAATGAATTCAGCAAAGTAGCAGGATACAAGATTAACATTCAGAAATAGACTTGCATTTCTGCATATTAACAATGAAATATTAGAAAAGTAATACAAAAATATAATACCTTTTAAAATCACACCTCCCAAAAATAAATACCTAGGGATAAACTTGACCACGGAGGTGAAATACTTATATGCTGAAAACTATAAAACATTAATCAAGGGAATTAAAGAGGATTCAGAGAAATGGAAAGATATTCCATGCTCCTGGATTGGAAGAATTAATATCATTAAAACGGCCATACTACCCCAAGGTAACCTACAGATTCAATATAATCCCTATCAAATTACCCATGACATTTTTCAGAGAACTAGAACAAACAATCTAAAATTTTTTACGGAACCACAAAGACCCAAAATTGCCAAAGCAATCTGGAGGAACAAAAACCAAGCATGAGTCATAAATCTCTCAGACTTCAGATGATATTACAAAGCTATAGTAATGAAGATAGTGTGGTACTGGTCCAAAAACAGAGATACAGAGTAATAGAACAGAACAGAGAATGCAGAAATAAACCCAGACACCTATCGTCAATTAATCTTCAACAAAGGAGACAAGAAGAAAAATGGGGAAAAGATAATTCCTTCAGCAAGTCCTGCTGGGATAAATGGACAGCTGCATGTAAATCAATGAAACTGGAACACATTCTCACACCATGCACAAAAATAAATTCAAAATGCCTTAAATACTTAAACATAAGACAAGACATTATCAAACTCCTAGAAGAGAACATAGGCAAGACATTCTCCGACATCAACTTTATAAATGTTTCTTAGGTCAGTCTCCCAAAGCAATAGAAACAGAAACAGAAATAAGCCAGTGGAACCTAGTCAAAGTTATAAGCTTTTGCACATCAAAGGAAAAAGATAAACAAAAACAAAAAGATAACCTAAGGAATGGGAGAAAATAGTTTCAAACAATGCAACTGACAAGGGCTTAATCTTCAAAATATAGAAACAACAGCAAAAAAACAAACAACCCAATTGAAAAATGGGCAGAAGAACAGAACAGACATTTCTCCAAAGAAGACATCCAGATCTCCAACAGGCCAATACAATTTTTAAAAAGAAGTCTGATATCAGTCTAAATCTTATTGCTGAATGAATAATCTGCTTTGTTTACCTATAAAATGTTTACTTTTCTCATTATCCTTAGTATTTGGAAATTTTGTGCAAAATCAAAATGAGGGATGTATGTATTTATTTTTCTTTTTAGGGCTGCACCTGTGGCATATGGAAGTTCCCTAGCTAGGGTTTGGATGAGCTATAGCTGCCAGCCTATATCACAGTCACAGAAACACCAGATCCGTGCCACATGCAATGTTGGGTCCTTAACCCGCTGAGTGAAATCAGGGATCGAACCTACATTCTCATGAACACTAAACAACTGAGCCACAACGGGAACTCCGTTTTCGTTTTTTGTTGTTTTTTTTTAATTATGCTTGGTCTCATGTACACTTTCAGCCTAAAAACTCATCATTTTTAAACATTTCTGAGAAATTTTTACTTAAATAGTTTAAAAAATATTGCCTCCTTCCATTTTCCCTCTTCTCTCAAATCAAAACTCCTCTAACACGGACACTAGAACTTTTGGGTAAATCCTCCGTGCCTCAAAATTTCTGGGGGTATTCTGGGAGAATTCAATAGCTTGATTTTCAAGCTCTCTGATTCATTTTTAAGCTGCGTCTCTGTTAAGATCTTTTATCTATATTTTTTCTATAATTTAATCAATCATAGTTTTCATTTTTGAGATCTCTAACTTGTTATTTTGCATGATAAGGTGTTCTTTTCCCATAAATGCTGTTTTCTTTCATCCTTCTGAGTATGATACTTGATTTTAATGCTCTTGCCTCTCTGTTCTTTTAACTCTGCTTGTTCTAAGTACTCCTATTTACTGTTTCCAGTGTTTTGTTTTTCAGGTCTTGGTTTTTCTCAATGCCTGGAAATTCTTCATTTTGTATCCATCCTTGAAGTTGGGATTTCCTGTTAAACTGTGTCTCTATGAACCTAAGACTAAGGGAAGGATGGGAAAGACTTCTGAGAAGTTATTCAGGCAGGTTCTCAGTGAGTTTGAAGAGGAGTGGGACATGCTTCCTGGTGCCGAACCTGGGCAGCTAGTCTGGGTGTGGCTGCTTTCCATTTCTCCCAGCCATTGCCACCTTGGATGTGGCCATGTCTCTCTGACCCAAGCACACATATCCCTGCCACTGTGTGGAGAAAGAAATCCCCACTGCAGCTGCTTGGCCCAGACTGTGATGTGAATTCCTTGGCTGCTCTTGCTGAGACATCCCAACCGGCTTTCCAATTATTTCTTACAGGCCACCTCCTATTCCCAGTACTCAACAACTCCAATCCTATCTGCTTGCCATCCTCTGGAATTCCTAAGTGTTTTATGTTTGTACTAGCTCCTTTCTTGTTTTTTAACACACTTGGACATGATTTATTTATTTGTTTAGTTACCAATATCTGCCATTTCTAGGGATTTTAGCTAGTGGACAACTTAGCTCATGCCCAGCCCAGTACATTGATAAGGAGGGTATCTGTTAGATATGCAAGTAGAGCTGTTTCCAGGTACATGTATGAATAACTCCAAGGATGTCAGAGGTAGGGGTGGGGTGGGTCTGGGCTGGTATTTTCCCTTTTCAGATGAGGGATCCAGCAGCATATGCAGAGGTTAGATGAATTACTGAAGGAAAAAGTGTAGGTAGAAAAAAGAGGACCTAGAAGTGAAAAGCACAGAGATATTCAAAAGGTGAGGTATATTGATTTATATTGAGCAATGTCTCCGTTTTGTCAAGGGGCATCAGTAAAGTAGTAATGTAAACATGAGAGTTCTTAAATTAGGGATCATTAGAAAAAAATGAAAGTGTCATGCTAAATAATTTTATTTTTATATATTAGAGTTATTTTACCCTACCTTTTGACTAATGTTTGAGGATGAAATGTCTGAAATTCTGCTCTACACCTGGCACAATGGTGATGATGTACACGAAAGAGAAGGAAGAAATGAATGTTGATTCATTTCCTTAGCATCAATGAACAACAAATCCTAACATGCTAGTAACATTTCTCTGACTCAGTTTTATTCCTCCACTAACCAACAGTGATTCGTACATGAAACATTTTAGAAAGAAATTACCTGAGAGAAAAAAATAGACATTTGCTTCCACTGAATTTAGGAAAGTGTGTTGTGCTCTCCCATGATTTTAAATACTGAAGTTATTCTTCTCTAGGCAGCCTGAACTTTCCTTTCCCACCAGCTTCACACATGCTCTGTCAAGGTTTATACCGTTCACCTATTCAAAAAACTGCTTACCATGGCAACCCTTGTCTGTGTGACAAGCAGTTATAATTTGCTTGGAAAAACAAGGTATCATTTTTCATAAACTCCTTTTACCTAAATGTTTTCTTTTTCAATGATTTCCGGTGACTCTGTTATGGTCTCATGGTCCTTGCCAAAAGATAATTTACAGGTGAAAATCATCATTTAGGAAACCTATACACTTGCTCAATATTAGTGATGGGTAGTGTTGGAATTGTGGTAGCCTCTCAAAATAATTGACTTTTGACTATCTCTTTGGTGCTGCAGAAGCAGTATTCAAAATAACACTTTTCTGAACCAAGAAGTTCTACCTTTTATAAAACTGTGCATTAGATTAAAGTGCTGTGAAGTATGAGGACAAGAGACAGGAAGCCAAAAATAAATGCAACCCAGTTTGAACCCTACTCTGTGTCCCTGTGTTTGTGTTCCACTCAGAAAAATTCAAAGATAGGTCCCAAAACCCTGCTATGGCATTGTGTAGTTGGTCCTAACAATAGCAGTCAAGAGATTTTTGTCTGATCATGAACAATTATTCGCATGAATACATTCACAGATTCACTGAATTGCCTGCCAAAAGGCAGTGAATGTTGGACAATACTGCCATATTTTAAATTAAAATATTGGTATTTCTGTGATATTTGTTTCTGTGGCACAAACGTGTTTAGATCAATATGCTCCTTGTTTCTAGATGTGTAATTCCAGCACCCCCCAAACAGGAACAATTACAACTCTCTAAAAAAATTGCTCACTATTTTCAATCAGATTATTGCTCTATCCTTGGCATTCAGTGAGAGCAAAATGTATTAAGTAAATGAGCTTGGTGTTCCAGGCCCAGAGCATGAATAGAATTGGTTTTAGGCACAAGAGGAATCAGGCCATGGGCAAGCGACAGTGGAATATATGACCCATTGCACCTCAGTATAAAACAGGCAGGTAAAATGGTTTCTTAAAAAGATCTTGAAAAAGCAAACTCTTTGACATTTTTAACTCTTTTATCTTTTTTGGTAACATCTGAAGTTGCCTTTGTTGCCATTTGTTTTTAAGCTCAAGGCATCATCTTAGTGACTTTAAAAAAATTAATACCAATTTAGATGACTAATTTTGTTACTTGTATAATATTTTGACAGGACTTTAAAATGGATGAGCTGCAAATCTCGGGCTGTCCTCTTAAACATGTATTTTCTGGGCAAAAATATCCTGTAAGCTGACTTCATGGAAAATCCAGAGTAAAACCTGATTGAGAATGGATGGGGATGGATTTTGAAAAGACCAAAAGAATGGCTTGGATCTAGATGCTTTTAAGTCCAAAGTGGTTAGAGATATTTTCACTGCTTACTAGTTAGGTCTGATTCAGAACCTAGGAGCAAAAATGAATTTTAGTGGATTAAAAAATGGTAAATATAGACCAGATGAGCGAATTGTATAGATAAAGAAGTTAGATCAATTTCTAGGCCTCTGTGTTCTTATTTAAGAAAGACTGTGAAAACAAAAACAGAATAAACTAGTGGTCACAGCTGAACACAGCCCCAAAGAAAAAGTATGGGTTAGTAAGAACACAGGGCAGATTTTGTTAGATTCGGTTCATCCTGAAGGGACCCCACATCTGAAGAATTGCTATGGCAATTAAAACCTGTTTTGAGGCAAGAAAAGACCCAAGAAGGTAGTAATAATTAACGAGCAAAACAAGGGAGTGACTTAAATTATACTGGCTGAGAAAGTAGAATTACAGAACTGGATTCCATTGGGCAGGGGGAGCTTCGACAGAGTTGCTAATTAGACTAAGGGTCTTCAGATGCTAGGTCTTAGAGATGGTAAGAAAAGTGAAAGTTCATATTTTACTAAGTTGCCTCAAACTCAGTTATTCTTCCATGGAGTGTTGAGCGGTGGAGTCAAAACAAAGCAGCATTTTGAATGCATGTGGCTGGTGTCCTTTAGGGTTCTCAAACTATGCCAATGTGCCAATGTTGAAAGGAGTAAATAACTATGTTGAATATTGCTGACAGGTGGAATATAATACAGACAGAAAGGTGTCCCTGTGCATTTAGCATCATGCTCAAAAGTAGTTTTTGTTGAATGATGGGAGCAGAAGCCAGATTAATTTAGAATGATAGGAGAAGGAATACAAAGAAGTGAAGTCAAGAAGAGTGGTTTGCTATGTAGGGGAGCAAAAAATGGTATGACAGACAAGACAAGAGGTTTTATGGAGGTTTGTTAGCATGTTTTTTAGGATAAGAAGTACAGAGCCGATTGAAAGCAACTGCAGGTAGTCCATTAGAGAGGGACATATTGCTGATTCAACTGGCATAGCGATGGGCACAGACTGAGTTGGTGAGTGGGGCTAGAGTCCAGCAGCCTTGTAGGTGAACTTTTTCTAAAGGAAGAGAAACCTTGCTTAGTCGTATTAGGGGAAGAAGACGTATATGTTGGGATGTTTGGTTGAAGGTAGATAAGAAAGTACTACTCTAGCTGTTCCTATTTTTAAAAGAGCAGCCATAAGGCTGATTAGGAGGGAAAAGTTGATGTAGAAGGTATGAAGAGAGGAAAAATTATGAAATTAAAAAATTATCACTAAGAAAGCAAGGGATGAAGATTTTTACACAAAAATTATAGGATTACTAGACCATATTGAGAGCCCACCTGAGATTTGAGATAACTAAAATGAAATCAATCTACTGCATTGGGTCATTTTTCTGTAGGTGCTAGCCTCAAGAGATGAGGTAGGAGTTCCCACTGTGGCTCAAAGGAAACAAACATGACTAGTATCCATGAGAATGTGGATTTGATCCCTGGCCCTTGTTCAGTAAGTTAAGGATCTTGCATTGCCTTGAGCTGTGGTGTAGGTCACGGATGAGGCTTGGATCCAACATTGCTTGGCTGTGGCACAGGCCGGCACCTACAGCTCTGATTCAGCCCTTAGCCTGGGAACTTCTATATGCTGCAGGTGCGGCCCTAAAAAAAAAAAAACAGAAAAAAGAAAAAGGAAAGAGAGAGAGAGAGAGAGATGATTTGGAATGGAGATTACAATAATGTTCACCTTACTGGGTTGTTAGTAGGATTGAATTAAAGATGGAAAATGCTTACAGCAGTGTCACAAGTATTCACCTAACATTAGCTAATATTTGCCATTATATAAAGCATGTGATATGCTCACGTTTTACAAACTATGATATTTTCTACTCATTAAAAGCAAAACAGAGATTGGATGAATATGGTGGAACAGAAGGACTAGAGCTCAACTTCTCTCCCAAAAAACAACAAAACTACAACCAAATGCCAAGCAACCTTCAGCCAAATGGACTGGAAAATTCCAAAAAGAATATTCTAATCCAGAAGACAAAGAGGAGACCATGTCAAGAGGTAGGAGAAGTGATTACGTGATAGAAGCAACACCATACCTCCCCATTGGGAAGCCCCACAGACTGGAAAGTAACTGTATCACAGAGACTCAGCTACGGGACTGAGAGTTCTGAGCCCCATATCAAATCCCCATGCCTGGGGATCTGGCACAGGGAGAAAGACCCCTGGAGCATCTGGCATTGAAGGCCAGTGGGGCTTCACAGGACTGGGGAAGAGAGGAGATTCCATTCTTGAAAGGCACATACAGACTTTCACATGCACTGGGTCCCAGGGCCAAACAAAGTCTCCATAGGAATCTGGGTGGAACCTGACTGCAATTCTTGGAGGATCTCCTGGGAAAACAGGGGTGACTGTGGCTTGTTTTGGGGGAAGGGCACTGGAGGCAAAGCTCTCAGGAACATTCATCAGCCTGCGTTTCTCAGGAGGTGGCCATTTTTGGGAAAATCTGGTCCCTCCCATCAGCACTGAGGATCCCCAGGCCAAACAATAATCCAGGCTGCCTAAAGAACCCTCAGGCACACAGCCAGCCTCTAATACCATCCAGAGACAAAGCCCCACCAATCAGAGGGATAGAAATCAACCCCACCTACCAGTGGGCAGGCACCAGTCCTTCCCATCAGGAAGCCTACAGCAAGCACCCACCATACCAACTTTAGCCACAGGGGAGGCAAACACCAGAACAAAAAGAGGCTACAACTCTATTGACTGCAAAAAGGTCACCACACCAAAAACCTATAAAAATGAAAAGACAGAAAACTACAACTCAGATAAGGGAGAAAGAGAAAAGCCCAGAAAAAACAACAGCTCAGTGATGAGGAGATTATCAGCCTCCCAGAAAGAGACTTTAGACTGTTGATGCTGAAGATGATGCAAGACATTGGAAATAAACTGGAGGCAAAGACTGATAATCTACAGGAAACACTGAGCAAAGAAATACAAGATGTAAAAATTAAACAAGAAGAGATGCAAAATACAATAACTGAAATAAAAAATTCATTAGACACAGTCAACAGTAGAATACAGGAGGCAGAAGAACAAATCAGTGAGGTGGAGGACAGATTAGTGGAAATCACTAATGCAGAAGAGAAAAGAGATAAAAGATTGAAAGGAAGTGAGGAGAGTCTTAGAGAACTCTGGGATAATGTTAAACACACGAACATCCATATTGTATGGGTGCCAGAGGGAGAAGAGAGAGAGAAGGGGACAGAAAAAATATTCAAAGAGATAACAGCCAAAAACTTCCCTAATATGGGAAAGAAACCACTCACTCAAATCCAGGAAGCACAACGAGTACCATATAAAATAAACCCAAGGAGGAACACCCTGAGGCACATATTAATCAAAATGACCAAAGTAAAGACAAAGAGAAAATATTAAAAGCAGCTAGGGAAAAGAAACAACTGACATACAAGGGAACCCCAATAAGGTTATCAGCAGATTTTTCAGCTGAAACTCTGTAGGCCAGAAGAGAGTGGCATGATATACTAAATGTGATGAAAGGGAAAAACTTCCAACAAAGATTATTTTATCCAGCAAGGCTATCATTCAGATTTGAACGAGAGATCAAAACCTTTACAGATAAGCAAAAGCTAAGAGATTTCTGCAGCACTAAACCAGCTTTACAACAAATACTAAAGGAACTTTTCTAGGCAGAAAAGAAAAGGCCACAACCAGAAACAAAAACACCACAAATGACAAGGCTCACCAGTAAAGGCATATAAACAGTAAAGATACTAAATCATCCATGCACAATTATGCTACCAAAATCAGAAATCGTGAGAAGAGAGCACAAATGTAGGACACTGGAGACACACTTGCAATTAAGAAATCAACAACTTAAAACAATCTCATTTATATATAGGCTCCTATATCAAAACTTCAGGGTAACTGCAAACCAAAATCTACAATTGATACACAAACAAATAAGAAAAATCAACTCAAATACAACATTAAAGATAGTCATCTTGTGAGAGGAGACAACAAGAGAATAAGGGAAGAAAAAAGAGCAATAAAACCACAAAACAGTTAATAAAATGGCGATAAGAACGTACTTATCAATAATTACCTTAAATGTTAATTGACTGAATGCCCCAACCAAAAGACACAGACTAACTGGATACAAAAACAAGACCCATATATATTCTGTCTTCAAGAGACATACTTCACTTGTAGTGACACATACAAATTGAAAGTGAGAGGATGGAAGAAAATATTCCATGTAAATGAAAATAAAAAGAAAGCCGGAGTAGCAACACTCAATCAGACAAAATAGACTTTAAAATGAAGAACATTTTAAGAGACAAGGAGGGCACTACATAATGATCAAAAGATCAGTCCAAGAAGACTTTAAATATATTTAACAACTTTAAATATCTATGCACCCAACATAGGATCACCACAATATATAAGGCAAATGCTAACAACCTTAAAAGGAGAAATCAACAATAACACCATCGTAGTGGGGGACTTTAACACCCCACTTACAGCAATGGACAGATCATCAAGACAGAAAGACAGTAAGGAAACACAGGCCGTGAATGAAGCATTAGATCAGATGGACTTAATAGATATTTATAGGACATTCCATTCAAAGGCAACAGAATACACATTCTTCTCAAGTACGCATGGAACATTCTCTAAGATTGATCACATCCTGGGCTACAAATCAAGCCTCGGTAACTTAAAGAAAATTGAAATCATATCAAGCATCTTCTCTGAGCACAATGCTATATGATTGGAAATAAACAACAAGAAAAGAATGTCAAAAAATACCAACACGTGGAGACTAAACAACACACTACTAAACAACCAATGGATCACTGAAGAAATCAAAGAGGAAATTAAAAAATACCTAGAAGCAAATGACAACAAAGACACGACACTCCAAAACCTCTGGGATGCAGCAAAAGCAGATCTAAGAGGAGAGTTTAGAGCAATACAAGCCTACCTCAGGAAACAAGAAAAAGCTCAAATAAACAATCTAACTTTACATCTAAAGCAGCAAGGGAGGGAAGAACAGACATGACCTAAAGTTAGTAGAAGAAATCATAAAGATCAGAGCAGAAATCAATGAAATAGAAATGAACAAAACCATAGAAAAGATCAATGAAACTAAAATCTGGTTCTTTGAAAAGATCAACAAAATTGATAAACCCTTAGCCAGACTTATCAAGAAAAAAAGAGAGAGGACACAAATCAATAAAATTAGAAATGAAAAAGGAGAAGTAACAACAGACATCACAGAAATACAAAGGATCAGAAGAGACTACTATATGCAACTATATGGCAATAAAATGGAAAACCAAGAAGAAATGGACAAATTCTTAGGAAAGTACAATCTCCCAAGACTAAGCCAAGATGAAATAGAAAAGATGAATAGACCAATCACAAGTTTTGAAATTCAAAATGTGATTAAAAAGCTTCCAACAAACAAAAGTCCAGGAACAGATGGCTTCACAGGTGAATTCTATCAAACATTTAGGTAAGAGCTAAGGCCTATCCTTCTGAAACTCTTCCAAAAAACTGCAGAGGAAGGGACACTCCCAAACTCATTCTATAAGGCAACCATCACCCTGATACCAAAACCAGACAAAGATACCACAAAAAAAGAAAACTACAGGCCAATCTCACTGATGAACATAGATGCAAAAATCCTCAACAAAATACTAGCCAACCAAATCCAACAATACATTAAAAGGATTGTACATCATGATCAAGTGGGATTTATCCCAGGGATGCAAGGATTCTGCAATATCCGCAAATCAATCAGTATGATACACCACATTAATAAAGTAGAGAATAAAAGCCATATGATCCTCTCCATAGATGCAGAAAAGGCCTTGGACAAAAGTCAACACCCATTTCTGATCAAAACCATTCAGAGAGTGGGCAGAGGGAGAACCTACCTCAACATAATAAAGGCCATCTATGACAAACCCAGAGCTCACATCATTCTCAATGGTGAAAAGCTGAAAGAATTCCCGCTGAGACCAAGAACAAGACAGGGATGTCCACTCTCACCACTACTATTCAACATAGTTTTGGAAGTCCAGCTGCAGCAATCAGAGAAGAAAAAGAAATAAAAGGAATCCAAATTGGAAAGGAAGAAGTAAAACTATCACTGTTTGCAGATGACATGATACTACCTAGAGAATCCTAAAGACTCTACCAGAAAACTATTAGAGCTCATTAATGAATTTGGCAAAGTTGCAGGATACAAAATTAATACACAGAAATCAACTGCATTTCTATATACTAACAATGAAAGATCAGAAAGAGAAATTAGGGAAGCAATCCCGTTTATCATCGCATCAAAAAGAATCAAATACTTAGGAATAAACCTGCCTAAAGAGACAAAAGACCTGTACTCTGAAAACTATAAGATGCTGATGAAAGAAATCAAGGATGACATGAACAGATGGAAAGACATACCATGCTCTTGGATTGGAAGAGTCAATATTATTAAAATGACTATACTACCCAAGGTAATCTACATACTCAATGCAATCCCTATCAAATTACCAAGGACATTTTTCACAGAACTAGAACAAAATGTTTTAAAGTTTGTTTGGAAGCACAAAAAACCCAGAATAGCCAAAGACATCCTGAAAATGAAAAATGGAGCTGGAGGAATCTGGCTCCCTGACTTCAGACTATATGACAAAGCTACAGTCATCAAAACCATATGGTACTGGCACAAAGACAGAAATACAGATCATTGGAACAGGACAGAAACCCCAGAATTAAACACACACATCTATAGTTGACTAATCTATGGCAAAGGAGGCAAGAATATACATTGGAGAAAAGACAGCCTCTTCAATAAGTAGTGCTGGGAAAACTGGACAGCCACATGTAAAAAAATGAAACTAGAACACTCCTAACACCATGCAGAAAAATAAACTCAAAATGGATTAAAGATCCAGATATAAGACCAGATACTATAAAACTCTTAGAGGAAAACATAGGCCAAACACTCTCTGATGTAAATGATAGCAATATCTTCTCAGATCTATCTGTCAGAGTAATGACAATAAAAAGAAAAATAAACGGGACTTAATTAAACTTCAAAGTTTCTGCACAGCAAAGGAAACCCTAAGCAAAATGAAAAGCCAACCCACAGAATGGGAGAAAATATTTGCAAATGAATCAACTGACAAGGGATTAATCTCTAAAATTTACAAATACCTCCTGCAGTGCAATACCAAAAAAACAAACAACTCCATCAAAAAAATGGGCAGAAGATCTAAACAGACAATTCTCCAAAGAAGACATACAGATGGCAAAAAAACACGTGAAGAGATTTTCAACATCACTCATTATTAGAGAAATGCAAATCAAAACCACTATGAGGTACCACCTTACACCAGCCAGGATGGCCATCATCAAAAAGCCTACAAACAATAAGTGCTGGAGAGGGTGTGGAGAAAAAGGATCCCTATTACACTGCTGGTGGGAATGCAAATTGGTGCAACCACCATGGAATACAGTATGGAGATTCCTCAGAAAACTAAAAAGAGAATTACCATTTGATTCAGCAATCTCAGTCCTGGGCATCTATCCAGAGGAAACCATGACTCGAAAAGACACATGTACTGCAGGGTTCATTGCAGCACTCTATGCAATAGCCAAGTCATGGAAACAACCTAAATGCCCTTTGACAGAGGTGTGAATAGGGAAGATATGGTACATACACACAATGGAATATTACTAAGCCATTAAAAGGAATGAAATAACATTTATAGCAACATGGATGGACCTAGAAATTATCATGTGAAGTGAAACCAGTCAGACAATTAGACAGCAACATCCAATGCTACCGCTTACATGTGGAAACTAAAAAGACATAATGAACTTCTTTGTAGAACAGACAATGACTCACAGACTTTGGAAAACCTATGGTTTCCAAATAAGACAATCTGGGGGGTGGGGGGATGCACTGAGGGTTTGGGACAGAAATGCTATCAAATTGAGTTGTGATGATTTTTGTACACCTATAATTGTAATAAAATTCATTAAGCAACGGAAAAAAAAGAACTCTATGCACAAGTGAAAATATACGCATAGATGGAAAAGAAATTAAAGACATTTTACGAAAAAAAAAAGCAAAACAAGTAGAGTTTGGAAAATTATAAACCATAATCATATATAAGAAACTTTCTTCTTTATTTTTTTTTTTTGGCTGAGTCCATGGCATGTAGAAGTTCCCAGGTGAGGGACTGAACCCGCTCTACAGCAGAAATCCAAGCCACTGCAATGACAATGGTGGATACTTAACCTGCTGCACCACAAGAGAACACACAATAAATTTTCTTCTATTAAAAAAATAAACATGATTTTAGGAGTCATCCTTCTTAAAAAAAACAGTTACAGATTTCAAATTCCTTATATTCTGAAAACTCAACTTTTCACAGATTTTCTAAAATCAGTCATAATCTACACAGATTAAAGCTAAGTGATAAATTCACTCTGTAAATGACAATGCATTTAAGAACAGTTTTCCTCAAATATTAAAGTCTGGATGATATATTTATTATTCCATAATTTCATATATTTATATTTTCAGCAAGGAATTTTCTTAGACCGATAATGTCACCTAAGTGTGTGATAATTTGAAATTGCACGAGTTAATACAATAAACTGGTATTACTGATTATTTGTGTAGCTTTTCAAAATACTTTCACATTGACTTCAACAAGTAAACACTTGGTGTTTTCTTTGTGCAAAGCCCCTTGAGAAGTACCATAAGATATGCCAGAAGGAAGGGCAGAGTTCTAGCTCTCCAGGGATTTTTTGGTTATCATATTTGATCTTCAACATTTCCAAGAAAGCAAATACAAGTATAATATTTTACTCATCTCATAATAAATGAGACAAATGATTTTAAAGTTAAAAAATAGAGTTTGTGGAATAATTCCTGACTCTTAGCTGGTCACAATGAGACCATTCCAATCTATTCTCACAGCTACTATAAAATACCAGCTATGAGAATTACCTGGAGTAAGGAACTTAGAAACAAAAGCATTATTATTATCATCATCATAGTACTATTCCTAATACTGCTATTGCCTCTTCTACTACTGCTAATTCAGAGTAATATCCTCACCACGTACTGCAAGTCTTCCATTCTAGTCCAAGTGCACCCAACATATACAGGGAGATCAAAAGTTATATGTATCAAGCTCAAAAAAATAAAATATTTTCAAATGATATAATGAAATCCGAAATCATGTGGAAACCATATTATGTTGCCAATCATATGGACACATTTGCATATATAAATAAAATCATGGGCACTCCCAAACTAAGAAATTTTTTAGTTTTTATCCTTTCTCATTCCCTCCTAGAGAGAAAATAATTTTCTCTTTTCTTTCTGTTTTTAAAATTATAAAAATTTGGTGGTCAACTCCACCACGTATGCTATAAACCAAACACATCTAAAGATCTGGGATCTTAGAAGATTTAACTTCCCATTTTTTAGCTTTATTGAGCTAATGATGCACAAAAATGTACATATTTAATGTATACAAATGTGGTGAGCTTGGACACATACACACACCTGGGATATCACCACTACAATCAAGATAAATATATGCATATATCATTTGGAAGAGTTTCCTTGCCCCACCTTTTTCTGTGGCAAAACACTTAATTGATATCTACCCCATTAAAATTTTAAGTGCATAATACCCTATTGTCAACTGTAGACACTGTGTTTGTACAGCAGATATCCTGAAGTTATTAATCTTGTACAACTATAACTTTACAACTATTGAATAAAAACTCCCTATTTCCCCTTCCTTCCACCCTCTGGCAACAACCAGTATATTCTCTGCTTCTCTAAGCTTGACTATTTTATTTTGGCTGTGCTTGTTGGGTAAGGAAGCTCCCAGGTCAGGCATCAAACCTGCATCACAGCAATGGCAATGCCAGATCCTTAACACACTGTGCCACCAAGGACCTTCCAAATTTGACTGTTTTAGATAGCTCCTAAAAGTGTAATCAAGCACTATTTTGTCCTTCTGTGATAGACATATTTCACTTGGTATAATGTCTTCCAGGTCCATTCACCTTGTCACAGTGGTAGAATTTCCTTTTTATTTAAAACTGAATAATATTGTTTTGCACTATAAATAACATTTTTTATCCATTAATCTATTGATGAATTGTTTCCATAGCTCGGCTATTGTTAATAATGCTGAAATGAACTCAGAGGGCATATATGTTTCTTCAAGATTCTGATTTTAATTCTCCTGGATATATACTCAGAAGTAAGGTTGCTGGATAATGTAATTCTATTTTCAATTTTTTTGAGGAAATGCCATACTATTTTCCATGGTGACATCATTTTACATTCCCACCAACAGTGTATGAGGGTGCTAATCTCTCTACACCCTTGTCAACACTTATTTTTTGTTAGCCTTTTTTTAAATGAAAGAAAACTTTAAGAACAAGATCAGTTAGATGGGAAACATTGTCTTCTGGGTTCATTTGGTTAAAATGGGAGAAGGAAGTTTATTAGCATCCCTCAGCCGAAAAGACTGTTATAAATCTCTTAGTTTAAATCTGCGGGATTTAAGATAGAATGAGATTCGTTTAACTGAGAACAACTAGAGTTTAATAGATTTATCCACTGACAATGAAATGTGGCATCGACATTTCTTGCTTGGTTAGCCCAGAAATATCAACTTCACTGCAAACAGGTTCGCTCTGTTTGCTGGGGGAGAGGGGTGGGCATCACATTCTAGTACTTTAAGAAAAGTAAAAGATTTATAGTTAAATACTAGTTATCCTAGTTATTCATCATTTTGTACCTATATTACATGGAGAGGAACAATGTTAATTCTATGATTTTTGTTTGTTTTTAGATCTTACTATCATAACTGTAGTTTACAAAGTCTTTGAACTTTCTACCTCATAAAAAGGACATATTTCAGAACTCTTCACTGATTTGTTCAAGAGTCTCTAATTTCCAAAATGTTATATCTATTTCCAACACATTTCATCTAGGGAAGATTTCTTATCCTTATTTTTGCAAACCGATGTTTAAAAAAACAAATGGTTAATTGAAATAATGGCCTTGTTTTTAATCCATTCCATTCAGCACTACTACTTAAAAGTGATAGAAAATTACAAGTTTATTAATGGGGTTTCAAAGCAATTATGGGTCTTGAGAGAAAAATTTTTATCAATAAATATATTTGATAATGTAAGCAATAAAACTAAAAGGAAATTGAACGTACATTATTCATGTATGGTATGGAAAATTCAACAATATGAGTTTCTATTTTGTGAATTCCAAGTAACTAGTCTAAAACTTGGTAAGTAAGATTTGGCGGAGTTAATATTTTTTTGTATTTTTCTGTTGAGATTCAGGTATCACATAGGGTGACTGAGGAGCTACCATTTAGAAAGTGAGTACTTCCAAATTAATAAAAAGGTTGGATATTTATCACACACTCAGGGAAACAGCTAATCACATCTGTACCACTCATGTGGTCAGGAGTGGCTTGTTGGCCCCTGAGACTGATACCTGCTTGAAAGACAATGAAAACATTTTAAATTAAGGGCATAATCACAAATGCTTTATTAATATTTATTGAATTATTTCAAGATGTAGCTACATTCTTTAATAACTTTTTATAATGTATGCTATAAAACACATTGGTACATATTCTTAATAAATGATGCCATGAGGAGCCCCTAGAATGTCACTATAACACAGCTATTATTAAAATAATGCACATACCTTCTTCATCCATTAATTTAGATTATTAGTATATAAAGCATGTTAAATGACCAATGTACTTTTAAAAGATCCATTATCCATATGAACCTTTAGCTACAATGACTTAACTTGCACAGCCAGCTGTATCATTTATTTCTTAAAATCAAAAGAAAATAGAAAACTTAGGTCAACAAATGATTGGAGGTGTTCCTAAGTTAATAATACACATTAGTTGGTTTTCTGCTCTGTGTGTGCTAGATCTGCTTCCTAAAAATAACACGGAGGGACATAGAAATTACTTCACGCTCATTAGTTTGGTCTTAATCTGCTTTCCTAAATTCCAAGGAGTGCTCCAAAACTGTACACTCTCATATTTTCCTGATCTTACAGAACAGAATGCCATTTGAAGATCCATCTTCTCCCAGAAGACTATCCCTTTTATCAATCTGAAATGGAAGCAGCAGTAATATGATGACAAGTAAGGTGCTTATCCCTTGTCCCTTGTCCATACAATGTCATCTATTTGAAGAACCTATCACATAAAAATGATGAAGTTCGTAGAAGGAAAAGCATTATATCATGGACAGTTCTGCTTTGATCTTACAAAACTGTTTCCTCCTTTCCCAGTTCATCCCCATCCTACTGCATTTCAAGTAATGCTGTCAACAGCATAACAAGACCTGAATAACACGGCATGAACAATAGAAAATTTCCTAAAAAACCCATTAAATATAGTTGTTTGTTGATTAGCATGTATATTAGTCTGGTCAGGTTGCCACGACAAACTACCAAAGATTGAGTGACTTAAACAACAGAAATTCATTTTCTCATAGTTCTAGAGGCTGGGAAGTCTAATATCAACTTACAGGCAAATTTAGTTTCTAGTAGAAGTTCTCTTCCTGGCTTTCAGATGGCTAGTTTATCCTTACATGGTGGAGAGAGTGAGCTCTCCAGTGTCTTTTTTCATAAGGGCACTAATCCAATTTGATTAGAGCCTACCCTGTGGCCTCATTTAACAGAATTACCTCTTGAAGGTGCAATCTCCAAATACAGTTGCATTTTGGGTAAGAGCTTCAATATATGATTTTGGGGAAGGTTGCCTATAATTCAGTCCATGGCAGTATGGTAGAGTGCAGAAGCAAACAAAACACATGAATATTTTCTTACTCCTAATACTTCCATATAAATGTCTCTACGTCAAAGGCATATAAAAAGTTTGTATTCTGAAAAACACACACTTTCATTAAAGAAATTTCCTAAATTCCACTGGCAATAAATCCCGAAATGAGGGAGTTCCCGTCGTGGCTCAGTGGTTAACGAATCT